>JAOWBR010178316.1:0-10880 GCA_028571145.1 Dionaea muscipula
GTCAAACCGGGTTTGACCCCGCCCCATTCTGATCAGGATGTTCGGGTTGGGATCGGATTCGGGTTTCATTGTCATTCCTAATTCAAATCAAATTCATTGAAAAGTTGTTCATGGTGACAGTTTCACAATACAACAATGTCAAGAATACATACACAAGAAACATCTTGAAAGTGTCCTTGACTATACTACCTCCACAGTTGATGCTGCAGCGGCGACACCGGGTTTTGCTCTTTTGCCGATATCAAGCTGAACGGAGATGCTGGCCTGCGATAAATCCACCCCTGATGACTGAAATGCTTGGGTAAGATTCTTCAGTAGTCTGTCCAAGATGAACGAACCAGTGGTATATATCTTCAGGCTTAATAGGAAAAACTCTTGACAAGTAACCAACTTACATTCAGCAGAGAACTAAATTAGATGTGAATCACATAATGTTCAATTATGTATCAGTAAAATGAAGTGTTTTTCTCTCATGATTTGCTCACTTGTAAATAACTGTTTAGCATGGGATTCTGATTTGGATGAAGACAACTATATGTAATAGCAGTCAACCAACAGACAATGAAGACACATTCTATGCACCAACACATTCCAAGCCAAACTGGTTGCAAAAAACATTGAATCATCAACTACAAATTAGAAGTTCCACAGTTGGAAAAACAGTAGGGGTCAAGATATGTACCCATGAGAATAAGCACTTGAGACATCGCTCAACCCAGTTTCACCAGATGAACTTCCTGTAATAGGGCGCTCCATCGTCGAAGGTTCACCCCAGCAAGACTGTAATAGAGGCTGTGAAGGAAGATTCTCGCCAGGCAAACTACTTGTCCCCGATGGGTATATGCTTGGTTGCAGGGCCACGCTCGAAGGAACAGCTGAAGTATCTGTGCCTGAGAGATACTCAGTTCCTCTATAGGTAGAAGCTTCGTTAAAGTTGGCGTCTGCTGACTGCTGTTCATTTCCCATAGGCTGGACAAGATTATTTTCATGTCCAGAATCGCTTTTCATGATTTGAGAATTATCAACAAAATTTTCTACAGGTGCATGACTTCCTCTCTGTGTCACATTGAAAAAGACCAAAAGTTACACGAATACTAAAGTAGAACAGAAGCACTTTCAAAGGAAGAAAATACAAGAAGCATTTGCTCTCATTAACAGGATGCTTTTAGTGAACATAAACCAGTACACATCTTGCTTGTTCTCATTTCAAGGATGTCTTTTTTTTTGTAGAAGATGTATGCACTCCTTAACTATACTGAACATAATTGCTTTGCTGGAAATGCCCGGTACTTTTCTATGGTTTCTAATGCACTAGAGTGATATAACCGAAGTTCCAACGATCATTAAAATGGAAGTTACCCAATAAAATTGCATCAAATAGCCATAGGTGTGCAAAAAAATAGGCAGAAGACAATGAATATAAATGTATAAGTGTGTCACATATAAATGTGTTAGAAGAACAATGCGAGCCACCTTCCAAAAGGTCCACATATGTCTTGAACTGAAGCTAGATTTAGATGTGTGCATAAGCAGAACAACATAATGACAGCAGATGAAGCTGAAAATGCTACTCTCACTTGTATTAACATTAGCAACTTTGAGCAAAGTAGGGTAGGTAATCCACACAACAGATTTGTCAAGTCATGCAATGCAGTCAATAGGCAACCTGCCAATTAAACGATTCCAGGGAAGATGGTTACTTATACACCAAAGTTTTCAACATCATAATATCCAGCATAGTGTCATATGCAGCTGATCCTAAAATAAAGCATATCAAACTACAGCGAGCAGGTTACAAAACATCAACAGTGAACACAAGTGTGTTTGCAAAGTGGATAGGCACTAAATTCTTACCCATGGTATCAATTTTGCTGGTTCTTGACCCCAACCTGGATATGAACCCTCATACACTTTTAACTTTTCTTGTAAAAATTGGATGTACTCGATAACCTGCATATCAAATGGCATTCATTTTATGCCACCAACTTGGTGTCTGGCAAAGAGGAGGAAGGTTGGAAGAGTAGAGGCATGCATAGACAAAGGATGCACCTCCAACAAAAGTGAAGCTTTATCCCTCTTCTGATCGTTGGGAGGTATCATATCCTTCAGTATTTGAAATCTGAAAAAACAGTCAATATTTCAGCTCCAAATCCAATCTCCAAAACTTGCACTCTAATATATTTCCTCAGCATTTCATTTTTTTTTTCCCTGTTAGATCTTTTTTTATTTTGAGGTGGACGGAGGGGATTGAAGAAAACAATGGTATCAATCCTATTTTAGTACCATCAACCCACATTCAATAAAATCTAATGGCTCCTCTTCAAAATTTTGAATTGCATATTATTCAGAAGCTTGATGAAGTGCTGCCACCAAAGGCTTCATTTGGGATCACAACCAAACATTATTCCTCAAATAAATCTTCTTTACTTCTCTGAGCCAAAGTAGGTCTCTGTGACAATCAGGTGTCATGTCTAGCATAAAGCCCTATTGATAAAGAAGTGCTATAGAAAAACAAATATTACTATTACATTTTATGACTATTTTGAAAACCATCACAAGTTCTCTCTAATATAAACATCACATCATCTCTTTCTCCTCTATCTTCTCATTCTCATTCTCTCCATTTTCATCTCTCCTCATTTTCTCATATTTTCAATCACAATCAATTTTTTTTAAAATAATATTGATAAAAATTAAAAATATTATAGTTAAATTCTTAAATTTTTTTAGACGATGTGGTGCTTATCGTGCCGAAGGCAAGGACTTCTGCTAGTTTATATTACATTCCTTGAAGATTTTGAATCTTCACATAAGTTGTGAGAGACATTTTTAGACCAATTATAGAATGACACCTCACATGCAAGTGGATGTAAGTGGGGAACAATGTATCTATATTCTATATCACATGCAAGTGGGGAGCAAGTTATTTCACATATTTTTTGGACCAATCACATAGTGACACATGTCAATGAAATAAAATTATCACATTAATTGTTTACCGTGTCTTGGCACGGGCATCTGCTAGTAAGCATACAAACTGACATATCTAACAGAGCCATAGTAAGTAAACAATAGTCACAGTTAAAAGCTTTCTATGGAGAATTAAAAAAACACCATAATATAACTATTAACATACAAATAGGACAGTATTCCATGCCAGTCGGGTCATAGAGTGTTTAAAGCAAATGAAGCAGTGCAAACAGAGCCCCTGATTGACGAAACTGAAAATCTACAATGTCCTCATTTAAAACTAGGCACATAAACAAATAGCCAGTCATGAACTTTCCCACCTTTAGGCGGCAACGTGCACATATACAACTGATGAGGTCCAAACCCACAATCCAACAACAACGCCACTAATGTACAATTGGAAACTCTGAGCTGCAGCTGCTCAATTACATCAGCCTCGCAATTCTAACCAAAATTTCCCTCAAAATGCCCATTGAAACTATCGTTTGCAACTCCATTTAATACATTGGAGAAACTCTGGCATTTGAAATTGGTGACACTGGCAATTACATCCAACACTATAAGCACATCATTTCATCCTGTCAGCAAATTCCTTTGAAATTTGTGAACACATTGGACCCGGTTCACTATAGCCCACCCATTTGAAAGTTGTTTCCAGAATCAAAACCCTAATTGCAGAAGAGCATGAAAACATAATTCAGCTTCTACATTTAGCTATGGATCACATTCAGTCAATGATAATTCACTCCATACTCCCTCAAGTTCCAACCTTTAACCCATCCCAAGAAAATAAAATACCTCTTCAACATGGGAAACCAAGTACACAGACCTAAAACTCCAAAAACAAAAGATATGAGAAAAAAGAAAAATTAGAAAACTTGCCTCTCATTGATTTTGCACCTTCTACGCTGTTCAGTCTCCGAATGCTTTGATCTATAATTATTCGCCTTCTGCTCACTGCTCTCCCCATCTGAATTTTTTTCCTCCAACCAAACTCCATCAGATTTCATCGATATCAACAATTAACCCGCAAATTCCATACATGGAGATCGAGAGAGGCCGGAGAAAATTACCTCTCTGAGAAGATCCATCATTGCCAGCGGCGAGGAGGTCCTGCAAATAGTCTTCATCCGGTACAGGATGATGCTGATTATGAGTCTTCCCTGTCCTCACCATTTTAGATTGCCCCAGAGTGACCGAGTTGCAACTCCGGTGACTGAGATTGCCGACGGCCGGCGGAGGAAACTCCTCGCTGACCTATACTTTTTCCCGGCGAGGAGGAAAAGGTGGAGCGCTTGAAAAGGGTGAAGAATTTCCCTTGCCTTTTTTTTTTTCCAACTTTATTGGGCAACTTGTTGAGGCAAAAATGGCGCAGCCCTGGCCCCTTTTCTTTGTGCAAAACTACCTTTTCTTTTCCTGAACCAAAACATATATCGTTACACACATAAATCATATACTATGTTCAGTTTTCAACTCGTCTCCGATAATGTGTTGATATTTTTTTGAATAAATGTGAGGTATTATATAGATTGCACCGCGAAGTGAGAGAACAATGATTTTATATAGATTACAATATATTTTTAAAGAGAAATGGAAAAAAGAATGGAAATTAAGCACCAACTATGATCTACCTCTACTCCAATAACCCATACACTTGATCACAAGCTTTAGAAAAAAGAAAGATAATGCATATATGCTCTAAGAAATGGAACATTTCGGCAATAAGTTGAATACAAGACCACAATAAGTTTAGACTTTTCGATTAAGATATGAATTCAACACATATTTATATAAAAATCTGATCACAGGCCTTTGGACGCAAGTTTAAATTGTTATCTTCCATATATGTGATTGGATTGATAATAACATACCATATAAGTGTTTATTGACTCTCACACTCACTGTAAGCTCAGTAACCATCAGCATTCTACCATAATAATGAGCAACAAAGAAGAACACACTCATTTCAAGGATCCATCATCATGTGAAATTTACAGATTTTGGCTGATCCACACCTTGTATTGCCTAAAACAAAAATCAACTGACTTTGAGGGAAGTATATATTTCTCTGTAAGAGCTCCATAGTAAAACCCAAAAAGACGGGACAAAAATTGGACGCTCGGGCACGAAAAGATCCTACGGTTGGTCGCAATTCCTGCTTAGTATTTCACTCAACTCTAACTGTTGATGCTCGATCCTGTTGACCACCCGGGTGATGTCCTCAGCAGCGAACGACATTGTGTCCTCTTTGCAGAGGCGTCTCTTCTGTGTTATTTTGAGTATAGCCTGCGACACCTCTCCAATCGGAGGACGCTTCCTCGGCGTCTTGTGCAAGCATTTATAGCCAATTCTTCCCAACTCCCGAACTTCTGATAGACTGCACTTTCCAACAAGACGCTTGTCTAGTATCTCATCTACACCATCTGGGTCCATTGCCGCCTTCAATATATATATATTGGTTAGAGGGGCTAGGACAACGATTTTCTATATACACATACACCACAGAAACATCTCATGCCATCACTTTTTTTGTTAGGTGGTTTTGATCGAACAGTTCGGTGAACTTGACCGAACAGTTCGGCCAACAAACAACTGAACATGTAGTGACGTGAGTTAAAATAACAGTATATTTAGCAACACTCCCTACAACCACTTCAAAGGTTGAGTTGAGATCGACATTGTTTAGTAGAGGGAAGGGAAACTCACGAGAGTGACGTAATCCATAAGATTTTGATGAGCGTGAATGGCCGTTATGAGCTCAAAGATAATAACTCCAAAGCTGTAAATGTCGCTCTTCTCCGAGGACTTGCTTGTGAGGATGTATTCAGGATCAATATATCCATATGTACCCTTGATGCTAGACTTCTGGCCATCAAAATGCTCTTCCTTTGAGAGCCCAAAATCCGCAACCTAATCCAATCACATCTATAATGAATTAATGATCATGATTGACTACTGGGTGGATGAAGATTGAAGACATAGCCGATGGCTCGTAATTGAACTTTTTCATATATATACCGAACCTTAGCTCTCATAGAACCGTCCAATAATATGTTAGCGCTCTTCAGATCCCGATGTACCACAGGCGGGACTGCCTGTCGCGATAATTGTCAAAAAAGAAAAAGAAAAAGAGAGATGAATGAATATCGTAAGGAAATAGGGACGAGAGTCACGAGACTACAAGCATACCCCTTCGTGAAGATATTCAATTCCATGAGAGATGTCAAGTGCGACTTGAAGCCTTTCATTCCAACTCAAAATGTCATCTTGTTCACCTTCATAATTTTTCACAAGAACAACATCGGGTTTTGAAAACAAGCAAAATATCATGTGATAAATAAATTATTTCTGTATTATGGAGTACTGGTAGTAAAAAGGATGGTTAACACTAATATATTATATACCGTGGCAAAAATATCACACTATATGCATCATCACCAGATGCATGATGAGAGATGGATAAAATAAAAGACAGATGACAGAAACAAGCAGGCTAATGGCTATGCGTAATGTGATATAAGCTTAATGGTGCGTGCGTGTAAGCCAAAACTTACCATGCAGAAGCTTTTCCAAACTCCCGTTACTCATATATTCATAAATTAACATATGCTGGCCTTTATCTACACAGTAGCCCACTAAATTCACAAGATTCCTGTGATGTAATCTACCAAGCAAAGACACCTGTCAGGAGAAAAAAGAAGCCTTAGTTGTCGCACTCGCACCACCATGCAAATGACTCGGGACATGAAATATAAGGCAAGCAAAGTAAAGACGCCAACTTTCTACTAATCCCAAAATGAAAACTTCATGACATGAACGCGACTCGAGACTACTAATTCCAAGATGAAGCACTCAACTCATGCCTCACGGGTTCCTTATCTATTTTCTTTCTGATTCGAGAGGATACTCACCTCTGTCTGAAACTCTTTCTCCCCTTGCTTTGAATCAGAAGCAAGCACTTTAACAGCTACTACCTCTCCTGTAGGCATTTTGGCCTTGTAGACTGGCCCAAATGACCCCTGTCCTATAATGGTAGTGAAGTTCTGTGTAGCCTTCTGAATATCCCTGCAAAAGTAGTAAAGGTTAGTCCATGACATTCGAACAGCAACAAACCAAACATTTTTCCCACTTGGGGTTGGTGGGTGGGTCGACTATATGGATACAATGATGTTATCCTCCTCTATCTTGAGTCATCCATCTGTTAGGTGACTTAGGTCATGGTAAGCCACTAAGCCGTATGATGTGGTACGTTGAGCTTCACTTTGATCTTCCTCTAAACCTCTTAAGTTGCACTTCTTCAATTACTTTGTATTCCATTACAGGTGCAAATTGGTCTTTGTTTCACATGTCTATACATAGCTTAGAGGACTAGTCAGTCCTTGGGAGTCAACATCCTAGAACTGGTTGTGCAATTTCTTGACAAATGCCAAAGCCAGACTCTTCCTTTGGTTAGAAGGGAAAGGGAAAGGGAAAGCTATGATATTCACGAGAAAAATCAAGAAACCATGGGTCCAGGCCGCAAAGGATTGATAAAATAGTCCAGATTAGATTAGGGCAATTCTCCAAAGGATAACTTTGCTAGACTTATACAATAATCAGAAGTTTATTGAAATGTGTTGAAGTGGCTTGTATTGAACATCTCACATCCCACATTAACGAGGAAGAATATAACGAGACTACATATATAACTGAAAATGTTAGCCTTTTCAACAACCTTTAACCTTTTTCAGTTTAAAAGAAAAAAACCATTATCGTGTGGGGCTTTACAATAATAGAACAACATCAAACATTGAAAACAAATGCATTAGGTTCGACAATGAGCAGGAAAAAGGATGAAAACATGACCATTTAGACACAAAACTCAATTTGAATTTCAAGAGTCAAATATGGTTGAGAAAAACCTACTTGTAGGAGTATCTAGGTATGCCAGAAGCTGAAGGTGATCTGTCTTTGTTATGATGAATCCACCAAGAGGGCGAGGAGCTTTTTGGAACACGGTCTGGTATGTCAACGACTACTGAATTTGGAACTGAATTGCTGGAGTCACTGCTTGCAACTTGGCCATTCAGGCGAATAGGGAGACGTGATATGCTAGTCTCACCGGCGCCACTTTGAAGATGAGAATGCCTTTTGTACCGTGTAATGCAGAAAAATGCTAACAAAGCTATCAAGATTCCAACCGCCACTCCACCAGAAGTGCATATGATAATCAGGCTAGCCTGATGAACCATGATTCGATTTCCTTGAATACTCAGGCAGTGACAACATCTTGAGATCAATTTGCTTAAGCTCACTGTCATGGAAAAAAAGATCACTTTGACCGAAAAGGCACCGCCAAAATAATTTTATAAACAAGCTACACACTCTAGGCACAGGTAGCACTTTCATCATCATCATTTTGATCTTTTCCCACAAAGTGGGGTTAGCCACACGTGCCCATGGGACATGCGTACATGAGATCCAACAAAAATAGTGCGCTGGTTGTCGGCTACCTAATACGGACTGTCCTAATCTATCACTAGGTTAGGGCAAAAGAAAAAGAAAAAGAAAAAAGAGCACGCAGTAATATTATGAAACACACAGTAGCAGAAGTCATAGAAACAAAAAGGCAACTCTCGCAAAATGAAAAAAACAATAGTGAGCGATAAAGTAACCACTAAAGCTCACTGAGACACAATGTACAAACATCACTAACACGCCTACCGTCCACTAAGTGAGATCAATCACACTCACAGTTAGCACTTTAAACTTTCTAAATAAATGAAACAAAAACCCTGAGTGAGACATTTGCCGATATACTGTGGAAAAAGTCTCTCTGTCGCACTAAACTAGACCAAGGTGTGGAGCGTGTGACATGAATGAACATAGAAACCAAAGGGGGGGGTATATCACATAAGATTACCAGAGAAAGTTTTGACTTGTGAGGATAACTTGGAATGGTATGGGAACCCAGTATCGACAAAGCAAAATAGAAAACTATACCCTCCGAAGTCCTAATCCCAGAAAGAGTGAAGAAAACCAGGAGCTTTCAATGCCTTCAACGACCAGAAAAATGGCATCACAGACAAGGGATGAAACTCTGGCTAACCATTGTTAAGAACCTTAGCTGGGTCATGCAAAATAGGCCATGTAAATAGCCAATTAGCCATATGGGGCATAACTCGGTAGGCTCGTGCAAGGATTCCACACACCTAAAATACTTCCCCATTGATGCTATCAAATCTCCAACATGTCATAAACCAACGGATCAAGACAACACCAAGATCCTGACCATACCAATGGCAGACACCTATGACCATTTTCAGTGCATTGCCCTGTAGCCTAAGCTATCACTTTCTAAAGTTGGCCAAGTAGTCCTCAGCTCAATACATTACACTTCCAGTCAAAGATTTGCCTAATCATGTCCTGCTTAGATGCCGCAGCAGGCACTAAAGTAACTGTTCTCCAAGCTCACTGGCCAAAGCAATGCATCAATTAGGAAGTTCTCATCCATAATCCAACACAAAAAACAACATGAAGCTGAGGTTAGGTGTTCTATCCCTCAACCCAGCTCTGCAAAACCATTATAATGGGAGAATTTGCCCTCTAAAGATGGAGATAAGGAATGCTTTGTGTCATCCAACCATCATACTTATAAAGCAAGAGGACCCATAAAAATCTGGGAAACAAAGAATCAACCAACACCAAACCAAACAAACGTTCTTTGCCTTAGCTGGGAAACGAAATCAGCTCTTTTGTTTAGACCACATCAAATCAGCTCTATTGCCACCAAATAGCAAAAAAATTCTACTAAATCAAGCAACACAAATCACGGGCACCCTCAAAAAAGTAGTAAAAATCACAAAAAATAAACCCAAACAACCAAAACCAAGTGAAAGGTAGAATCATGAGAAGACCCAAGAAACAAACAACATGCACAAAAGAACTTTGGATGATGAAAGTATATTGCATACCTTGTAAGGAGCCGGAGGAAAAATCCCCAGTTCTTTTTTTGTGGGTTTTATTGTTACAGCATCAAAGTTTGATTACGTAAATAGCAGGGAGAATTGACTGAGGAAAGAGTTGAGAAGAATTTTAATGTGAGAGGAACAGGCGCGCGGAGAGAGTAAGCAGGAAAAAGTCGGACTTGGGATGCTGCTCTTAAGCAAGATTTTAAGTTTTAGCTCATGTCACATGTCATCATCCTTTATCTCTCTTTTTTAAAGCACATTAAATTTGTGCTAACCACCGTATGGAGTGTGCACGAACTTTATTTTTTTCTTTTATTTCTAGTTTTACAGTAATATATCATTGTGGAATTAAATTGAAAACGGTACTATCGTTTTGAGTTTAATTACACGAGTACCATTTTCAATTTAATTCCACGGTAATATACTATTGTATCGTCTGTCTGAAAACAAAAAAAAGGACGGTAGTATGCTGTCGTGAACCTTATTTTGAAGTAGAAAAAAAACAAAAAAAAAGAACACAGAGCTTGCGCAAGGGCGAACACTAGCGATCTACGAGCAGGAGAGCATCGACGAGATCCGATGATTTGGGCTCGATTCGAGTGAGGTAAGACTCCGATTCACTTAGGGATATCAACGAGTCGAATCGAATGTGAATGGGAGGTCCCCCGTACCCATACCCGTCTAGCATAGGTTATACCCGTACCCTACCCATACCCATGCGAATATAAATTTGCATACTCGTATCCTACCCACGGGTATAACATAATACACATACCCATATCCATTACCCATTACATAAGGTGTAATTAGAGTCATTAAAAAAACGCACAAAATAAATGACAATCGATTTGGAAATTTTTTATTATCTTACTATATCGGTCTATTACTGCAAAGCAAATACTATATCGATAGACAATTTGTTGCACAATATCATTACTGTACAATTCTATTACTGCAAAT
>JAOWBR010178327.1:0-10879 GCA_028571145.1 Dionaea muscipula
AAAGTACTATTCACCGAAAAATGAAATTTTCTCAACATGCTAAATCAATCATAATGAGCATAAATAAATATAAAAATGTCCAAAAATCCGGGGTATAACACATGTCACACCCCACCCAGGGTGGACCGGCGTACGACCCGTGGACCCCACCACGACCCGCACAAGCCTAAACCCAAATGGTTTAACTATCAATCAAAGTCTATCATGCAATTAAGGGGTCAAGAACTGGACCAAAACCAAGAGAAAAGTTTATCATCAAACATCAGAGTAAAACTAGGGTGGAACTAAGGCATCTGCCAAAAAGGTCCAACTGACCATCCAAAACCAAATGGTAGAACAAAAATCTCTAATACATCAATCATGCGGAAAATGAATCAACAACTCAATCAAAATCCACTAAATGAAATGCTAAAACAAAAGAGATCAATACCTAAGAGGTCGCGAGTCCGTCTCCCCACCACATCCTGCTAGATCAACGTCACTAACCTGCAAAACTGTTCAATTGTGGGTGTACATAGGGTTAAAAGAATATCAAGTCATGCAATGAAGAGTAAACTTTAGCAGGGTTCCATGAGGGTGTGGGAGTGGTCCAAATCAAACGTAAGACATCAGCTCTAGTACCTTAACCCGCGACGCGGAGGCACTGGAGAAACAACAGGAGGAGACCACCCACCACTGGTATAGGTTACTACTCATGGAACTATAAGAAGAAAAAAAAACTCATGACAGCAAAAGTTGCAACAACCGGAAATATAATGAAATACTAGCTGTCATGCAACCATAGAACTCAAAAATCAAATGAACGGGAGGACACATGATATGAGAAATAAAATACAACAAGCAGGGAACAAGTGCAAGGCAACACTCATATCATGAATCCTCAAACAAGTGTGTGTCTCATGTTACCACACACAATCTCTCAAAAACCAGTACGTCTCACCACATACATGAATAACCTCAAGGTACACCCGTAGTGTACCACACATGAATGCTAAGGTAGTCCCTAGGTCTACCACAAACTTCATCGGTGGCACCCGCAATCCACCACTAAATGAAAATACTAAGGTAGAGCATATCTACAAAAAATGTCAGCTCATGCGCGAAACATGGGATATCCCACCTGACCATGGGTGTAAACCAGTATGGCGATCAGAATAGCCCCCCATGTCAGACTCCGTCCAGGTCGTGCACAAGACCTAAGGACAATGCGACACACGGTAACCTATGTGGCTGAAGTCGACCCCCGAAGGAGACGTATCCCTCGGGCTTAAATAAATCACATCTCCTCATCCACCTCAGCATAACTCACATGATACCTCAGCCCACTCATCAAAAACAGCATGGAAGGCCAAATGATACGTATACTACTATCATGGATAAACATCATGATAAAACAGGAGAACAACCCAACTATAAAAACATATGTATACTCATCAAGAAATCATGCGAGTGGACATCAACAACAATATGACTAAGCAGAGCATGAACTGCAAAAGAGAGAGGTATCAAGAAAGGTCTATGAAAGAACGACAATGCATAAATATGGAGGTGGAAGATTAGGAAGGATTGTGTACACCTGAAGCTAAACACGAGCTAAGATTAACTACCACACTCCGAAGATGGACACGTCACCACCTACGAGTCAACCAACGGAGAAAATCTCACTAACCAACTCATGCATGTCAATCATGTTAGGCAGAGCACAAACGAGCTAAAAGATGCCTAAGCATGCTCCTATGATCATCCTAGATCAAAAGAAAACAATCACGAACTCAACGGAAAAGTTAACCAGAAACAGGGCAAACCGGTCGACCACATTGGTACAAACCGGTCAATCGGTCGTGCTCCGCAGAGAGGACAGAGAGGTCCTCAAAAATCCGGTCGACCGTTTCTCCCCTCGTCCGGTCGACCGAAATCCCATCCTGTAGGAAACCGTAAACAGGACAGAGAGGCACGAAAAGTGCCGATCGACCGTTTCCCATCCAGCCGGTCGACCGGATTGGCCTGACGCAGAATACGAATTCTACAGAATAGCAGAATCGCCTAAATGCCACCAAACCAAAACTACGACTCTCAGGCTAACCTAATCATCAAAACTCTTCAAAAACATGCACAAACAAGTCACCAAAAACATCTCTAACATGCCTAATTAATCTATGATCAAATTAGGGTGAAAAACGGCAAAACGACAAATCCCAAAAATGGCAAAACGATGATGCATCACTACAAATCCATCACTACCAATACTATCAGCATCAAAACAATCCCCTAGAATCATCCATAACATCACACAATAAAATCTCATGCCAATCGCCCAATTAACGCAAAGACGCTCAACGGAATCGTCACAAACTCCTGAATCGAAATCATGCACAAAGTCTCAAAAATCAATCATGAAAACTAACCACAACACCATGCTAATGAACTCATCACAACTCGAAATGGATCCTAATGATCCCCCCAAACATGCCTAAGATCACCCCTAAAACAATCCGGAACAATCTCCATGGGAAACGAAAAACCAAACTAACATCTCCTCACAGGATCGGATATCCGGCTAGGGTAGCCGGATATCAACAAATTGGTGCACAAAAAGGGCAGTGACTCCCTTCCAGGAATCCGGATATCAGGGTGGAACAGCCGGATATCTGTCCCTGTCTTCTGATGAAAAATTAGAATTTCCTAAGGCACGAAACTCAACCAAAAGTCATCTTCCATCAAAACTAAAGCTTCAAACACATCAAAAAACATACCACAAAGCTAATCAAACCCTTAGGAACCAGCACCATCATGCCAAACACATAATCACATCATTAAAAATCCAAAATACACTAAAATGACTAAAACCAAACATCAAACATGAACCTCATGAAAACTCATCCTAAACTCAACATCAAAACCTCACACAAGTCCCAAATCACATAACAAACCATAACAAAGCCCTCACTATCATCATATGCATGCCGAACTCCACATGACATCATGAAAAATCCACCCAACACATGGAAGCATAGGAAAACCAAGAACAACTAGAGGATTACCTTGAAAGACGATTAATGGAAGATCTACAAAGCCTCAAAATGATGTCCAAGTATTCCCCACGCAAGAATCAACCAAGCTCCAAGCTAAATCCTAAGTGAAAATGGTGGAAATGCCTAGAATCCTCAAGAATATCCTTCTTCCTTCTCTTGTTCTTCTCTTCTCCTTCCTTTGCTCTTCTATTCTCTTCTTCTCTTCTATTCTCTTTCTTTTCCTTCTTCTTCCTTGCTTCATTCGGTCATGAGGCAGACAAAAAGGGGTGGGAAAATGCCCATCCAACCACCACTTGACAATACACAAATCCAACACAACACTCCTCCCCCTCTCCTCAATAAATGCAATGGTCAACCAAGTCAACATATACGGCCATCCTTTAATCCTCAAATCACACGTGCACACTAATCCTAAATGCCTCAAACTCACTACCAAAAGTCACGAAATAAAATCACGGTCCGAACGAACCCAACTTCGAAATATCGAGAAACCGTCAAATCACGACCCTTCAAATCCCAAAAAATCCAGAAAATCCAAACAAGTCAATATGGTACTCAATGGACTCCTCTCATTTTTACGGTCAAGCTGGTATGCTTAAATTGGACGTATGACATGCGATGCAAAAAGTAGCAAAACGGTTACGTAAAACCCGAGAATACTATTCACGTAAAACAATATTCACCAAAAAAAGAAAAATTTCTCAACATGATAAATCAAACATATTGAGCATAAATCAAAATACAAATGATCATAAAACCTGGGATATAACAGCTGGCTAGGGGAAGCGGATGAGGGTTGAGGAGTTTATGTTGAGAGGTCCCAGGTTCTAAACCCGTCGACTACACTTTGGTTTTTTCATTTTATAAGGGTGTGAAATCTCCGTTTTACCCCTCATTGATTAAATATGGGCTTAGAAAATTGAATTCTGAAACTCCCGTAACTCCTTTTTCCTTTCCACTTTCAGTTTCTTCCTCTTCTCCTCCCACACGCCATTTTCATTCCCTTTCTCCTCTCTTTGATTTTCGGTTGGCAGCATGAGTAAGGGAAGGAGATCGTCGGCTTCGTTTGACGCGCGGCGGGTCATTGGTTACTTCATCCTCTCATGGTCTCGGGTAAGGTTTTGGATTTTTCCTTTTTCTTTTCTTTGACTTTCGGCCATGGAGGGATAGAGGGGAGATTTTGATTCTTCTCCTTTGTCTTGTGGTGATATTTGGGCAGCGTTGATGGTGTGGAGGACGACGGATTCGAGTCTTAGTCATGATTTTACCCTTTTTGCGGTTTAAGGTTCGTTTTCCTTTGATTTCGTTCCGTCTTCCCTGTCTTTCGCATTGTGGATGTAGGTGGGGGATTAAACCCCAACAGTAGGTGGTTTTGATTTTTTGGCTGTTGTTGGATTAGGAGTTTAGCGTGTGATTTGATCGCATAGCATTTGGTTTCATTTTGGGATTTTCGGGATAGTTAAGTTTTGTCGAATGGTTAGATTTTGATGCGGTTTGTGTTGGGGATTGTTGGAGGCGCGTTTGGATCCCTTTTAGTGCCTGTTTTCTGGTCATTTGTTGTTTGGATTGATTCGTGCATCGTGTTGCATTTTGGCATTTTTAAAAAACGCATCTCCTGCGGAATTCTACAGAATTCTACAGAATTTCCATGCAGAGGATGTCTCCAGAGACATCCCCTGTGAGACGTCTCCAGGGATGTCTCCAGGAGGTTCTGCCACGTCTGTTTTCTTTCTGTTCTCGTCCTCATTGTAGGGGGGACGTCTTCCTATGGACTTTTTGTTCCCCATTGGTTCCGGGGCTCGCGTTTGGGCCTCGGGTTTATCTAGCGTGATTGGTAGGCATCCGAGGTGATTCATTGGGGGGTGTTAGTGATTGTTTCCATGTGGTGACTTTAGGTGACGATGTGATAGTCTACGGGATTCCATAGCTTGAGGACTTTGGTGATTTTGTGGCTTGGACTTGCTTGCATTCCAGGTGAGGGATGTACACATTCCCTCCATTCTTCTTCTTACTTTCTTGAGCCATATTTCTCTTTTTTGCATTCCTCACTGCTTAGTACACAGTCATGCTCTGTGTTATACCTTTTTTTCCACACTTCCTGTTTGATGATTCATGCTGAGTTTTATATTATGATTATTATTGTATTGCATGAATCCTTGAGGCCTTTGTATGAGTTTGAGTGTGGATCTAGTGAGGATGTGAGTATGGAAGAAGTGGAGGAGAGAGTAGTTTTCTTGAGAAGGAAGTGGATTGTATACTTTCATTGAGAGTTGTTGAAGTCCGAGGATTATATTAAATTGACCTCGGCCTTGCGGTTGAAAAACACCGCTAGACACAATGTCCATAGGTCATGAGCTCGACCTGGACGGTTGCTTTCGTGGTGCATATTCTTTGAGCCATACTGGCTTACGTTCCATGGAGGGCGGCGACCCCTTGTATGTGTATTGACATGGCATGTGAGTTTATTAGTGGGTTACACCTTGGGTATACCGTGACCATTATCCCTGGATTAGGGAACTATGGTATTGTTTAGAGACTAGAGACTTTCTTGGATTGTTTGGTTGTATGATTTATTGCATGATCGTTACTCTAGTCTCGTGATGATTGTTTCTGCTGTTGTATGCTGTTGATATCTCATGCTTGTGATGTGACGGTTGTTGTTTCATTTTATATGATTCATTTTGATTATGCTCATACTGTCACCTTCTCTTGTTCTCTTATTCCACGAGTAGTTTCTTGAAACTGTGGAGGGTTGGTCCCCTCCTGTTTTATCTCGATCACCTCCGGGCTCCGGAATAAGGTGGTCGAGTTATTACGTTTGATTTGGACCATCCCCCACACCTCGTGGAATTTCCTGAGCTTACTTTATATTTCCAGCAAGAGTTTGATTCTTCTTCTAACCCTCTGTACACCCCCGGTAAATGTTGTTTCAGGCAGCTGAGTGGCTAGGAGGATGCGGTGGGGAGACGGCGCGCCTCTTAGGACTTGTTTTTCCATCGTAGTAGTAGCACATTGTTGATGTCGCATTTGAGGTTTTAGCATGACTTTATGCTTGAGATGTTGCTACATGTTTGTGAGATTTGATTTAGACTTCCGCATTTGAGATGATGTCGTATAAGTCAATGGAATAGTAACCGATATGAACTAATAGCTCTAGTGAAAGGGGGATGAGATTGACAGAGTTGAGATTGAGAGGGAAATGAAGGGAGATTGAGGAACAGACGAAGGAGCTGAGATTGATTTGGGAGAAAGGGAAAGTGAAAAGGGGATCGGGGAAGACAAATGGAGAAGCAGACAAAGAGAGGAAATCAGACTTAGGTTAACACCCAATTCATTCAATATTCAACATGATCTATTACAATTTATCCTCTAGCCTTATATAGGCTGAATATCGGTAGATAAAAGCAAAATACAATAATTCATGGAATTGCCAAGTGTCAAGAGGGGACCAGGAATAATCCAAATTCAGTTGTACTGTTCTGACACTTTCTCTCCAATTAGCTCAACCGAATGCAGCTCATCCAGCCAAGCATGTGTGAAGGAGGAACAACTGGGCGCTGGGTTCTCGTGGCGACACCATCAGGAAAGGCGGGGCGTCAGGTGAGATTGGGACATTGGTGGCGAGGATTGGCCAGAATATACCATGGTGCCACCTTTACTTATCTTTGAAACTAGGATTCCAATACCTAAAGTGAGGGCATGGGTATGGTCCATAGGATGTAGGAAGACAAATGATTAGCCCAGGGTCCATGGGTTCATCGTGGTTTGTTCTGGAGCTTCAACCGTCGCCAAAATAAAATAAACCATGGTGCTACCTTCAATTATTTTTCAAACCAGAACTCCAACATCCAATGTGAAGGCATGGAAATGATCCATAGGATGGAAGAAGACAAATGATGTGCCAAGGCGTCATGTAGTCTTTCTAATTTGCTCAGAACCAATGACTGCCGCCACCTTACTCTAAGGCTATAGTGAGGCCAGTTGGCTCCATGGCGCTAACTCTAGGCATTATCTGTAAGAGAGCTCCCAATGACAAAAAGGTGCTTTGACATACTCTTTAGGTTAAGGGAAGATCATTGGTATGTGAAGGCGTCATCCATAAACTCCCCTTTGCCTGGATTCATCTACCCTCGCCATCAAAGGTAGGTCACCGCCGGGGGTCTCAGAAGATGTCGCCATAGTACAAAAGTGAGGGCACCGCCCCAGTGTGAGTTTTGGAAGGGATTGCCACCATGAAATTACTCTTCGCCACGCAAGTTTTCCGGATTTATTTTCCACTATGATTATTATACTATAGACGATTCACTAGAATCTTTGATGATTGATTTCACCCATTGCACTCTGTTTAACTAATGGTTCATTTTGGAGACCCAGCTTTAGATTTCTTTTCATGATTGACTGTTGATGGACCTTTGGTTTGTTTGAGTGTTTAGGCGTATGCGGTCCGTGGTTGGGTTCGCGGGGCGTACGTCGGTCCACCCGGGGTGGGGTGTGACATTTGTGGTATCAGAGAGATGTTTTGTGGATTAGTCTGATTTGCTTAGGTTTTGACTTGCATGCCTTATGATGTTAGTTCATGTATGCAATTTTGGCTTTGTTAGAAAGAGGCACGTCTCCCTGCATCCACTAGAGGTACGCGTGCTTTAGTTTTTTGTTGTGCTTTTGATTTCATTAATGCATGCTAGTGTTAGTGAGTCATGAGCACACCTAGTGCGCGTCTGGGTTTTTCTTTTCTTAGCTTTTTGATTGATTGGAACTCTCGTCTGTGCTTGGACAGAACCATGCCTTTGAGGAGCGGTTTTGATCATCAGGCTACCTCGTCCAACTCTCAGGCGAGGAGGACCAGGTTACCACCAGGGGCGACCGGTCCTATCATCCGTGAAGCTCAGAACGAGGGTATCCCAATCCCCGTGGATGATCAGCATGATGGGACAACGAATGCCCGGTTTGTGCCGGATGTCTATGCTCGCTTCCAGGAATTCCAGAATTTCCCAACTGGGGAGTGGGAGCATTTCCAGTAGTTCTAGCGATTCTGCCAGATACAGGGGCAACCTACAACAGCGGGAGCAGTGCCTGAGGATGAATTTGTGCCACCATCGTCGCCGCCACCAGTGCAGAGGGTTGTTGCAGCTGTACTTCCACCTGACGAGGCTCAGGGGAGGTTATTTGATCGATTTTTGGGGGCTAGACCACGTTAGTTTACGGGAGCACCCGATGCCATCGCAACCAGTAATTGGATGATGAGGATGGAGGACATTCTGCAGTGGATAGCCTGTGCACCGGAGTTTAGAGTTGCTTGTGTGAAATACTAGCTGGAAGATGCTGCTAAGTTCTGGTGGTGTAGAGTTCAGCGTCTGTATGAGGCTCGTGGTGAGGAGCCTACTTGGGAGGACTTTATGATGGAGTTCGAGAGGAACTTTTACACTGGGCACATCAGTGCTCAGAAGAAGATTGAGTTGCTCACATTGAAGCAGGGGACGATGAGGATCCCCGAATATGAAGCAAAGTTTTCAGAGCTTGCACGATTTGCACCGGAGCTTCTAGAGACTGATGAAGACAAGATGTTCCATTTTGAGAAAGGTATGGACCCGGAGCTTGTGGTTCACGTTCGTGCATGCAAGTGCACTACACTTGATGAGATGGTTGAGCAGGCAGCTCGCTTGGAGGATGCTATGGTGACTGCTAGGGGATCTGCTCCGAAGAGATCTAGAGATGAGCCAGCGCACAGTCAGCCCCAGTCTGGGGGCAACAACAGTCACGGTTACAAGAAGAAGAAGTTTCACCAATCTGGCAGTTCACAGTCTGGCACTTCAGGAGGGGTCTTCCCCGATTCATCATTGGTTTTGCAAGAGGTACTAGAAGCACCATTCCCGAGGGTACACCTGTGATGATGGGACGCCACTGACATGTCATACCTGCGGAGGGCAAGGCTAGTGGGGGGAAGCAGCAGAGTAGGTCTGGATCACAAGGTTTCCAGAGACAGTCTTCCTCGTACCAGCAGGGTTCGGGGAAAGGCCAGCAACAGCCAGTAGCTTCAGAGGTGGGTTCAGTAAAGAGGTCAGCGCAGTCGGGATAGCCATCTGTAAGCCAGAAGGGCAAGGGGTCAGCATCAGGGTCAGAGCATCCATTGATCCCCAGGAGGGTCTTCACTCTCACACTGGTGGAGGAAAGGCATCTCTATCAGTCGTACAAGGTACTCTTCCTGTTTAATCAGTTCCACCGCGCATTCTTTTTGATTCTGGTGCCACTCACTCTTTTACATCACCCAGATTTCTAATTTCACTTTCTTTTTCATTGAACAAGCTGAATTTGGGCATGTTAGTTAGCACTCCTGTTGGGTCATCTATTGAGTTGCATCACGTGTGTTCGGGTTGTGGCGTGTCGATCTGTGGTAGAGTCTTCCCTGCTGACTTGATTGCATTAGATGTCATTGGTTTCGATGTGATTTTGGGGATGGATTGGTTGGTACGGCATGATGCTAAACTTGATTGCCGTGGCAAGAAGGTCATCTTTGCATTGTCTGACGAGTCTGAGTTGGTCATTGAGGGAGACAGAAAGGTCTTTCTTGCTGGTTTGGTATTTTGTCTTCAGGCCCAGAAGATGTTAAGGAAGGGATGTGACGGCTTCCTAGCTTATGTGGTCGAGTCTGACCGATCCGAGCAGAAGCTGAAGGACATCCCAGTAGTGAATGAGTTCCCTGACGTGCTTCCAGAGGATCTTCCCGGTGTTCCACCTGATAGGGAGGTTGAATTTGTCATTGACTTAGCACCTGACACTAGGCCTACTTCAAAGGCACCGTACAGGATGGCACCACCTGCGTTGAAAGAGTTGCACACTCAGCTGCAAGAGCTGCTTGAGAAGGGTTTCTTCCGGCCCAGTGTGTCTCCATGGGGGGTGCCAGTTCTGTTTGTAAAGAAAAAGGATGGGTCGATGCGCCTGTGTATTGACTACAGGGAGATCAACAAGGTCATTGTGAAGAACAGATATCCGTTACCCAGGATTGATGATCGGTTTAAACAACTGCAGGGGGCTCAGGTTTTCTCTAAGATTGATCTAAGGTCGGGGTATCACCAGCTGAAGGTGAGAGAAGGGGACATATCGAAGACAACGTTCTGGACTCGGTATGGACACTTCGAGTTCCTCACAATGCCTTTTGGTCTCACGAATGCCCCGGCTGCATTTAAGGACATGATGCATAGGGTGTTCAAACCCTATTTGGACAGATTTGTTATGGTGTCCATCGACAACATTCTCATCTACTCGAGGAGTAGGGAGCGGCACATGGACCATCTGAGGATTGCTCTGCAGACATTGAGAGAGCAGCAGCTATTCTACAAGTTCAAGAAGTGTGAGTTTTGGTTGGACAACGTGGCTTTTCTGGGACAAGTGATCAGAAAGGATGGGGTGTCAGTTGATCAGAAGAAGAGTGAAGCAGTTCAGCAATGGGTTCGACCCATGAATGTCAGAGAGGTCCGCAATTTTCTTGGCATGGTCGGATACTACAAACGGTTTGTGGAGGGCTTTTCCACCATAGCCCTTCCATTGACCGCTCTTACTAGAAAGGGTGTCAAGTTTTTTTGGACTGACAAGTCCGAGCAGAGCATCAGGGAGCTGAAGAAGAGACTGACCACTGCACCTGTGTTGTCACTGCCGACTGAGGGTGGTGGATTTGTGATCTACAGGGATACTTCGCTGCAGGGGTTGGGATGTGTTCTGATGCAGCACGGTAGAGTGATTGCATATGCTTCTTGACAGCTAAAGGTACATGAGACCACTTGATGAGAAATCTGGAAGCGGAAACAATCTCTCAACCTCACCAAATCAATGAATCGAGCACAATCACAAAG
>JAOWBR010178338.1:0-10878 GCA_028571145.1 Dionaea muscipula
CAGTGGCCCGGGCAGGCAACGGCCCGGGCAGGTAAGAGAATGGCCCGTGTAGGCAAGTGCCCCGGTCAGGCAAAGTGGCAGGGTCCCGAGCACGGCACCCGAGCAGGGCACCCGAGCTGGCAACCGGGCAGGGCATCCGGGCAGGCAACCGGGCAGGGCACCCCGGGCTAGCAGAGGAGCGGGGTGCTCCGAGCATGCGTGGTCGGCTAAGGTGGAGTCCATTTCGGATCTCGAGAATTGAAGGGGTGGAGGCCTATTTATAGGCATGGGATGAGAGAGAAAATCGGGCAAGCAACCCGGGCAGGAAACCCGGACAAGCAGCCCGGGCAGGCAGTCCGGGAAGTCATGTCAAGCGGTTTGCATCGGATATTTCGGAAAGCCCCTTTGATTAATCCGGAGCTCCGATTGACGAACGGTCAACGCCTCTGCGCTCATGGCAAGATGGGAAATCTTTCAGGATGACTTCAGTCGGGTTTGACTGGGATTGACCAAGATTGACCGGGTTTGATCATGATTTGACCAAGGTTTGACCAAGGACTCGGGTCTTGTCGGGCCAGGCCGGACGGTTCAATCTCGGACCCTTTAGCCACGTATCCCTAGGGGATATTTCCCCCGATATCAGGACCGACACCCGGACGTATGTTAGACGAATTCAAGTGTCTGAGGTGCAGAGTACGCTAAAGATTATAGGTTGTAAAAATACAGTTGGCCCAGATCACATACCGATTGAAGTCTGGAAAGTTTTAGGACAAATTGAAGTGGTATGGTTGTATAGGTCGTTTAACAGGATCTTGAAGGGGAAGATATAGAAGTTTTGAGGAAAATTACAATAGTACCGCTATACAAGAATAATGGTGATATGCAGGAGTGTACAAACTTTCGACGAGTTAAACTTATGAGTCATACCATGAAGTTATGGGAAAAAGTGATCGGACGAAGATTGCATAGAGAAACTGAAGTAACCGAAAATCAGATTGACTTCATGCTAGGATGTTTTACTATGAAGGTCATTCACCTTATGTGTGGAATGATTGCGAAGTTTAGGAAGAAGAAAACATGCTTGCACTTGGTTTTATCGATCTCAACAAGATATACGATAGGGTGCCGAGGAAAGTGATTTGGTGGATGTTACAGAAGAAGGAAGTAAATAAAAAATATATTGATGTCATCAAGGATATGAATGCAGGGACGACAACGTGTGTCAGAACAGTTGGAGGGTTCATTCACGATTTTTCAATCACTGTTAGGGCGAATCAGGGGATCAACATTGAGCCCATACTTATTCGTGACAATTTTAGACAATATCACGAGGGACATGGTCGAAGACGTACACTGGTGCATACTTTTTACAGATGACGTTATATTGATGGATAAGACTAGAGAAGAGATAAAAGATAAGTCGCGAAGGTGGACAGTAACCCTGAAGGTTAAAAGACTCCGGATTAAGAGTAAAACGAAGTATATGTTGTGCGCATTTATTAAAAGTATTATTAGAGTAAGGATATTTTGATATTATTGTATATGTAGTATATATACACTTAATGAATGAAAATGATGTCTTTTGGCTCATTTATGTCATGGTCATCATCACATCATCATCACCTATTCCCATTAGGTAGGGTCGGCCGTACATGTCCAAAATGATACATGCATGTGAGATCCGACAAATATAATGCGCTGATTGTCGACTGCCTAACATGCACTGCTCTAAACTAAATAGAAAGATTAGAGTAGAGAAAAAATAAATTTATATATAACCTATGTAGCCCCCAGCTTGGCCCCGACGTCTGAACCTATGCACCCCACTGTCTTCACCAACCCTCATTGTGTACCAGACATAATGAACGCAATACTGTTTCCCACACCTCATCTATTGACTCCCAATGAACTCCTCCTGAAGCAGCGGGTGGAAATGCTCACAACCAAACTTGTCGGAAGGAGATCCGCTCTTCCAAAAAGGGTAAGATCTACCTAGACACCAAAGATCTCACCCCGTTTCCCAATACCACCTTGTCGGAAGGTTTCAAGATGTCCAACTTCACCAAATTTGACGGACCTCAAACCCCCTTTTCCACATCAAGATGTACCACCGAACTATGACGTCTCTGAGAGTCAGTGTAGAGGCCATGATCCAGTTCTTTCCCTAATTACTTAGCGGATCAGCCTTGACTTTGTATCTCTCCGAAGCTGAACCAAGGATCCACAACTGGAATGATCTTCAGGAAATCTTCATCAGCCAGTACCATTATAACATTCAGGTTAACGTTACCAGAACAGACCTGGAAACCACCAGTCAGAGGAAGGACGAGACCTTCTCAACCTTCATAACCAGATAGAGGAATAAGGCCCGCCCAGATGCCTCATCGCCCGGAGCAGAAAGAACAAGTGACAATCATCATCCAGAACCTCTCACCGGAATACAAAAGGCAAATGGAATTTCAGTATATTCCTAACTTCGACACCTTGATCGACATTAGGGCCAAGGTAGAGAAAACCCTTAGAAGATGAGAGTTGAAACCAGACCCACATTCTCGCTTCAACCACGCATACAATAACAATCCAAACCACTCCAAAGCATCATTTCCTCCTCCCGCCAACATTAACTATGTGGCCAGCACATCCTCCTCTACTCGGAACCACTCCACATCCTCCTCTACCCGGAATCAGTCCACATCCTCACCTGAATCCAGCCAAAACAATCACATTCACCAAACAAGGAGCTACAATGTAGTTCCTCCTCCATCCATATACCACCAGGACCAGCCAACTTCCTTAAACAACCAGGGCCAACCCATCTCCTCAAACAACCATCAAAAAAGAAACTTCACTGACCTCCGACAGCCTTTAAGCAATGTTTTCCAGAAACTTAAGGCTGACGGAAAAATCGCCCCTCTTGATCCCCGTCCTCCACCTACTAACTCGAGTCCACAATACAATCAAACCTTCACTGCGATTACCATCAGGGACCTGGTTACTTCACAGACGACTGTGTTGCCCTCCGTCACAGAGTCCAGGACCTCCTCGACAAAGGAGTCATCCAACCACCCTCACCTCCCTAGAACACAAAACCAGATATCAATAAAAATTCGCTTCCAATCAACCACAATGCCTTCGGTCTATTAGAGATCAATCCCCTCATTACCAGTACTCAGACTGTGAACTCATCTCTTCCCACAAACAATTGTGCTCCTTATGATGCCGATTTTCATATTTGCCTCATCGGGGTCCCCGACAGTGATGATGATGATTTTCTTGACAACTTCTCAGCTGATTATGAATCCGATGAATCTTATGAGTTGGACAACTTCTTGGACGAAGAGATAGGTGAATACCTGAACAGAGAACCATCTCCTGATCATCAGGATGAACCAATCATCAACACCATCCAGACACAGCCTCTTTCAGAACCATTTGTGTTGTGGGTCACAGATGATGAGTCCGAGTTCTCAAGACAGCCATACTCTCATGTCCCAAAGAATGATTTAGCTGATCAGCTCTTCCACCTTATCGTGACAGATGATGAGGATGAGGATGTCGACCACATTACCCACTCGGGTAAACATTTCAAACCTGGCAATCTTAAGTCCGATAACTTTGCTGAGCGTAAGAAACAAAAACCCGAAAAAAACCCTGCTGAGGAAGAGTCTGGACCATAAACAGAAGAGCAAACCATTATTAACCGGCTCAAAGCCACCAATTCAGATGTCCATCTGGGATATCCTAATTATGTCCTCTACCTATTGTCGAGCCTTGATCAAACAACTCAATGAGGAGAAAATCTCGTAAACACTTGAACTTGATCATGTTGTTACCCACATTCGTAACCTCTCCAAGGAGGAATCACCCTTGACCTTCTACATCCCTACTGACCTGACACCTCAAAACAAACATCTTTAACTCACCGTGGTAGTCCATGGTATTTCAGTACCCAAAGTTCTAATTGATGACGGCTGATCCGTCAACGTCTGCCCGTTCCGTATGCCACATCAATTGAGACATAATCAGTTTGCCCCATCGAATCAGATGATAAAAGGATATGACAATGTCGGCCGCCAGATGCTTGGCATCCTATCCCTCCCGATTTCAATCAGTTCCCTGCAATTCACTATAGAGTTTTTTTGTTATCGATATTGCTACGTCGTATAACATGCTCCTCGGACGCCCCTTCGTCCATGGCCACAGGGTCATCCCATGCTCATTGCTTCAGGTGATAAATTTTGATACTCCCAACGGTATTGTCAAAGTTTTAAGAGAACACCAACCCTCATTGTGCACCATTGACCAGCCTTCTCCAGAGGAACCACCCGACAAGGGATTCACTTGTGAGAGTTCAGCCGTAGCATCAGCCTCAAACCAAAATACAGCGTCAACATCAGGATCAACATCCACTTTAGGCACAGCCTAGAGCACTTCCCCACCAGCATCCTCCACTTTAGTCCCAGAAATCAGTTATGTAGATCTGAAGCTTCCCCCGGTGTATAACATGATGCGCAAAATGGGTCATCTCCCAGGTTGTGGTCTAGGAAAGTACAAGACGGGCATTGCCTTAGTGAATGAGCCAGTCAGTTGCACCCCTCCCTTCGGCCTTGGTTACCACCCCTCTATAGAGAAGATAAAAAACCAAAAGAAATCTCGGTATAACCCACACGAGGTGTATCAATCTTCCCACATTCTCCCTACTCTCAATGGTCAACGGGTCAAAGAGGGCCAGAATGACCTTTACTACAGGTTTTCCGAACCCGCTTGGTTTGATGACAAGGTCAAACTAGGCTTTAAAATCTTCTATAACCTCTCCTGGGCGGACATAGCATCACAATCAGATAGCCAGTCAGAACAAGCCCCTTCACCAGTGTTCTAAATGGCGCTCGGCGGTAGCATGTCGGCAGGGGACCTTCAAGCGCCAATGTCTTTTAATCGGGCATTAATTGGCTTCAAGCAATTCGATGGATTTATATTTATTTATTTAATTTCTTTAATTTAAATAATTTTTTTAGTGAATTGATTTGATTTGTTACTCAATATAACAAACTTTTATGATCTTGTGACGTAAAATTTTCATTAACAGATGGCTCTAAGCTCAGTCTCATACTTTCATTAGTACCTTTTTACTTTGATTGGAATTGAAAAACACACTTGATCAATTCAGCTTAAGGCATAATACAAACATACATACATACATACATACATGCATGCACATATATGCATGCATGCTTACATACATGCATGCATGCTTACATACATGCATGCATATAGGGGCCCTCAATTCTACCAAATTTTATGACAAAGTTTATGACAAACAATTCCAGCCATCCGATCAAGAACAGATCAAAGGCTAAGATCTAAATAACATAATAAAACCCTAGATCCAAAATCAATTGAAACCTAAACTCAACAACTCCATCTTCAACTCATGGAGCAGCAACAACCATTGCAGCCGCCGACCACCGAACCCGACCAGCAGCCTACCGCCGGTGACCACACCTGTCGGCGTCAGCACCACCGACGATGAGACCAGCCACCGACCACCCCTCCACCCAGCACACCACCAATGGCCACCATCTTCACACGAAGCCGACCATTGAAGCCACTGAGACTCACCACCATGGATGTTGACATCACCACCCATGGATGCCGACACCACTGCCGATGGTGGCCTATCGATGGTGGAGTGGGCTGGCTGGAGCAGGGCAGCAATGGACAACCGAAGCCGACCATTGAAGCCACCGAGACCCGCCACCATGGATGGCGACATCACCACACATGGATGCAAACACCACTGCCAATGGTGGCCTGTCGATGGTGGAGTAGGCTGGCTGGAGCAGGGCAGCAATGGACAACTGATGATGGTTGATGATGGCGGTGGGTGGCTGTTGCCGCCGTCGCCGAGCTTCTGCCACTATCGTCGGGCTGCTGCCGTTACCACCAGTGGGCTGCTGTCGTCGGGGTTGGGGAGGTTGCAATGGCGGTTAGCGGTAGTGTGGTGATGGCGGTCAGCTGCTTGGCAAGGGGGTTGAAGATGATGAGGCTTTAGATCTAGGGTTTCTTAAAATTCATCTAATCTGGAGCGTTGGTTGGTGTTTCAAATGGACAGTCAGATTTCATTGTCATAAGGCTTGTCATAAAACTTGGTAGAATAGAGGGCCCCATATATATATATATTTCAAAATATTTCAAGATACATTAGCATTACCATAACAGATAATTAAAATGTCCACCATCAGTCATTCTCTACTTGGATTATACAACTATGTGAATGAAGCCATGAAGAGGTGAGTAAGATATGCACTCTCACACAACAATCCTAGCAAAGAGAAACAAATTTAACTACATAGCTAGAATCTCTCTAGAACGATTGGGTGTAATTCTAACTACATAGCTAGAATTTCTGTAGAACGGTTGACGTTCTAAAAATTGGCCGATTTATGCCAAAAATCGGCAACCTAAGATAAAAATCGGGTGCCAAATTAGCTAAAATCGGCCGATTTTTAAAACACCAACATAAACCGATTTTTAGAACGATTAGGCATTAATTGTGGCGGCAGAGCACCTTCAAGCAATTAATCGACCGCCAAGACTGATTTTTAGAACAATGATGTGTATAAAGAAAAAAATGAGTGCATTGATACTTCCTTTCTAAATTAGGCATTGATTTCTGAAGAAATTATGGAGCAGGGTGCCACGTTATGAATTTGATGGGCAAGGTTTAAAGTTTGTATGCGCTGAGAAGTTTAAGTTACAGATTATCTTTGTTTTTCGAATTCTAGAACAACGGGGTCTTCTTCTCTCCTTCGAATGTCATTGAGGTGACTGCTACACTTGAATACCTGAATTGTCTATGATAGATGGTTCTCTTTATTTACGAGTAGCTATTATAAGTCATTGATAAAAGAAAGGAAATCACGTAGTCTAACTTAAATTTGTGATATTAGGACCGGAGGTGCTGCAAGCTCTCTAGTATGTCTCAAATGCACTGTGAATTTACAAGAGGAGAAATCCGTTGGCTCTTCACTTCTTGCACATGCCGTTTGTTTTCTACTTTTCGTACTAAATTTGTATTCACAGATGCAATGTTTGTTACCACATTCCTTTGCTTTTGGAGGCTAGAGCAGTGTATCTGTTTGAGTTTGTGTGAACGATTATTCAACTGATTCCGCTTCTCTTGATTTAGGAACTGATTGTACAACTACTACTAGTGTGGCAAACAAACTGCAAAAGATCTGTGAAACTGGGCTTCTCATACAGAGTGAAGACCCAGAAGTTAAGGATTATGATAGGGCTGATGACTGTGATGCGGCTCTAAATGATACCGCATTCTGTGAATCAGATTATGAGAATGACTGTAGTGACAGCAATGCCCGGTCCATAGTCAGTACATCCAAGAGCAAGAGGTGGTTTCAGTATAACTTTTTTCATGTCTTATCCTAGTGGCGTTTCCTTCTCTGTTTGACCTAATCCATTATCATGTGTTATCCTAATGGTGTTCTCTCTTTCACGTGTTTCAAAAAGGAGCTCTATCGTGTACTCATTCATATCCTGTTTGGGCCAATTGTAGTGCTTAAGCTAGTCTGAGCATGCAGCACTTGAATCTGATGAGTGCAGTTTAACCATTTACTATATTTGATAAGCTTTGGTTTTTCCTTTCATCCTAAATTTTGGGTATTGATAGTGCGCTCACTATTTATGCAAAAGCTACTGCTACAATGGTGACCTTGGGGAGCTGATTTAAAATGATGTGAAACTGTGGCATGAACTTGAAAGTCATGTTTCTTTAATTTTGAGTACTATAAAAACCAAGGCAAAATATTGGACCTTTGAGGGTTTTTATCCCTCTCTCTTGGGAATCTAGTAGCTTATGCTTAGGAATATGTTGATCTTTTTCTTCTCTTGTTTACCCGTTTCCCTTCGAACGCATCTTGTACTAGAAAGAGGAACTGCTTCCACAATTTGTTTTTTTAAATACTTCATGTGATAAGTTATGGAATGGAAGCACCGAGTACTTTTCTGGATATCTTTACCTTTTGTTTTAGTTTTGGTTGAGGATGTCATTCCTGTTGCTTACGCAAAATGCTATCTATTGTGTCTGCTGTCTCTGCTTTCCAGTACCTATATTTTGATTGTGGTATACTTCTATCTCCTTTTCATGTTATGGTACATACTTTACCAGCCTGTATTTCCTATATTTATTTTGCTTTTTGTTCAGTTCGTTTACTCTTCATGTGGAGCATGAGTTATCAAAACAAGATGTTGACCGTTTATTGAGGAAGAAGTGGAAATATAGATGGGAGGTCCCTGCCTTTGACACTTCCAGCAAATGGATTGGTACAGGGGAGAGTTTTCTGCAGGTGTGATATTTGATGTGCATACCGCTTACTTCAACATGTGTTTCTTCCCATTGATTTGTGCAACTTACATTAATTGTCCCTGGTTTTGTCTCTCAAAACTCTGATCTCTATATACCAAAAAGGGCACCTTTCATTTGTTTCTTCTTGAGACTTAAGCAACTTCTGGAGGTCTCCAGATTTGTTTTGTTGGTGCTTTCAAGATTGCTGCTTTTGTAAATTTGTTTTTACCTACAAAATTAACAGTGGGAAACACCAATGTTGTCTTTCAATGGTGATTGGTGCTCCAATTTAATAAATACAAAAATGCTCATTGCTTGTGTCCGTAGTATGCTGTTTTCGAAGGTAAAAAAAAACGCTGCCTTATATCGCTTCACAGCTCTGAGGTTTCACTGGATGATCCTATAACTAAACGTGGTTCACTTAGTTAGTCATTCTGTTCCTGATCATATTCTATGACATGTAGGCTCTACACATTCATGGTTTACAAGAGAAGTTGACTTAAATAGGTAATGGCAGGGGAGATCCTGACAGGAGATCTTGTTGTGATGTAGGCTTCTCCTGTTAGCCATGAATTGATGGGATGTAGACTTCTCTTGTTAGTAATGAAATGATGGGATGTAGACTGATCCTATTACCCTGTAAATGGTATAATGTTTTCTTTGTTTAATGTCCATTTAGTATGCATAGAACTCCCGTTTCCATTTTGTTTGCTATTCGATCAATCCTGTGCATGTTTGATGGCTTCATGGGTCTTCTCATGATTCAATTTGATTTCCAGGATGTTAATGCTGCTTCGGCTTATGGTCTCAAACTGAGGCTATATAAGCACTGGTTGGATGTTTGCAAGACATCTGGATGCGTTGATTTTAATTCATCAAAGCAGAGATTGTTCTTTTCTCTTTGTAAGTGGTCGTGATCTGGTGCTGACTTGCTAGTTCTTCGGTACCTCAACCTATTATTTACTTTCAAATTGAATCTAAAGCACAAAAGTAGGAATGCACAAAATTTCGGCAGTTCACTTGAGAATAAAAAAATCCAAATATGCTTCAAAGTACATATGCAATGAGGCTTCGTGCAATCATCTCATGTAGACTTTGCCCAACTTAATCTATTTGCCATATTGTTAATAATCCGTTTTAGTCTTTTGCATTCGTGTATGCTATTTCAAAGATGAGTAAAAATAGTGGTAGTTTGATGAATGTTTGGAATTAAACAAGGTTCCACTGGTGGTTAGAGAAGTGAACTTGTTTACTCTAGTGAAGATATGTGATAGAATAAAATGAGAAGGGCACGAACCCTAGGAGGGTTTGTCCATATTATTTATAAACTCATAACAGACCCTGGGCCGTTATACTAGTCCTAACACAAAACAAGCCCAAGTAACTCACAACATCCCTTCAAGTTGGAGCATGATATTAATCATGTCTAACTTGTCACAAAAAAAAATCAACCCAACCAGCTGCAATAGGTTTAGTGATGCAAACTAATACCCTTAGCTTCTCTTTAATAAAATGACAATCAACTTTAATATATTTAGTGCGTTCATGAAAGTGGATTCGATGTAATGCGAGTAGCAGAGTGATTGTCAAACCATAACTGAGCAGATCGAGAAACAAGATATTCCAACTCCTCAAGTAACTAATAAAGATAGGCAAATCGCTAGTTAAATATGTATGAGGACAATACTCGGATTCAACACTAGATGTGGCAATAATTGATTGTTTTTTACTCTTCCAAGAAACCAGATTACCACCAACAAATATACAATACTCGATAGTAGATCTTTGATCAGAAGGTGAGCCAGTCCAGTCGGCATGAGAAAATCCCTCTATATGCTTAAGTGATTCTGTATAGAGTAAACCCTAGGCAAGACGTCGCTTAATATGCTTGAGAATGAGGAACTCGAGATTAGACATAAACCGCTAACTCGCCAATCGCCATGCTCGGAGGGAGAAATTTTCAGACGAGTGATGATGAGATAATTCAATTTATTAACCAATCGCCGATACTTATTAGGATCACCATAGGAATATCACTAGGCCTCATATCCACCATACCAGTATGCCGGAGCAAGTCAAGAGTGTACTCTCGCTGGGATGAGAATATACCCCGCTTGCAGCGGGCTACTTCAATCCCTAAGAAATACCTTAGATCCCCATGATCCTTAGTTTGACAACAACTCTGAAGAAAATCCTTGAAGGTAGGGATGGCAATCTTGCCCCGAACCCGACGATCCGATCCGACCCTAACCTGAATGTTGCGGGTTCGGGGCGAAAAATTCGGGTTTTTTTGCCGGTCGGGTTCGGGTTAAGGAAAATCGGGTTCGGGGCGGATTCAGGTTGGGGGTGCCCCGCCCGTAGACCCTAACCCGAATCCAACCCGCAATATTTTTTGATATATAAATTTATATATATTATTATTTATTAACCCTAAAACACTAAAATTAGAATTGTTATTGTATATATTTAGAATCGGATGTCTATTTTTTTGAGGTGTAAGTGTAACAAATTAGTAATCTGATTTTCTATTTCATATT
>JAOWBR010178349.1:0-10878 GCA_028571145.1 Dionaea muscipula
TCCACCATGTCAGCCAAAGTGAGACAACGGAGACCACGAATGGTCACCTGCAGATCAGGGTTCATACCTTGGAGAAAGAGGAACATCTGGTCCTCATCAGTGGAAACCAACTCCGGTGCAAACCGGGACAACTCAGAAAATCTCGCCTCGTAGGCGGCTATCGACATCTCCCTCTGCCGAAGACTCAGAAGCTCAGTCTTCTTCTGTGCCCTCATCTGCACAGAGTAAAACTTCCTCTCAAACTCCGCTAGTGTTGTCGCCGGAATCCGTCGGGATCGGTGTTTGAGGTGGAGTAGTAAATGTTTGGGGTTTTCCCAGGGGGGGCGAGCCTCACCCCAAGAAAATGAGATTACCGGAAGTGATGAAAAATGAAGGAAATGCAATACTGGAAGTGAAATGCAGTAAATGAAACTAAACGGTAAAGAAGAACAGTAAAGCTGAAGAACTGGAAATCATAAATGGCGATGTAGACATAAAGATTTTGATTGATTGGGTAGTCGAACCTCTTACAATTGCCAGTACAAAGGTATTTATAATCTAGTCTAGGGGCAGTTACATAGAAGTTACAGGAAGCTGCCACAAACAAATCGTGGCTGACGTGGCATACCATAATCCTGGTCGTGCTCTGCTCGCCAAGCCCAAGTTCATCTGTTGCCTAACCGCCATAGTAAACCACCGAGGAAGTGCCGCAACTGCTGGAATCGTGGGGAAACCACTAACCGCCATACCTGCAAACAACGCCCTTATAACTCGCATGTCGCGCCAATTAACCATCACCCTGCGTCCTTAATTGGCATCGTAACGCTCAGCCCGCCTCATCAGGGGCATTCGTAACGCCACTGCGCCCCTATCTTCTAGAGCGCTTACAAAATCCATAATATGGCTTGGCGCGCTAAAGAGAACCCACTACACCTCAAGGCGTAGGGCGCCCCTGATCCCCCCATCACGGGACGCTTCGGTCTCTGTGATTAGCCCAAAGGCCAGCACCATAAATATCATTTATTGCTCATAAATGCCTTCGGCACACAGAACGTCTCATCATTAAGACGACCCCTCCACTTCCCAAAGTGTGGAATATCGGCCCGTCAACAATACCCCCCAAGTGCGGCGTGTTAATGACATGAGATTATTGATGTGCCACACTTTCAACTTCGAAGGGACGCATGCTGTCACCAGTCACATCAGTGTCAGGGGTAGTCAAACGTTTGACAAGACAAGGAGGTGAAAGAACGGAAAACACCCCATACCATACAATTTTGCGCGGGAAACGAGGGGCTGACGTCATCAATCTCCCAAAAACCCTATAAAAGCCAAAACGCTTTTAACTTCAGACTTTTTCTTCTTCTCCCTCTTCATCTCCTTGCTTCCTTCGATGGTTAGCTTCTCCAGAACCTTGAACTGAACCCTTTTCTCTCTCTCCCAAGCTCGAAATCCATCAATGACAACCTTCGAAGACTACCTAGAGCTGCTGAAGGCCCCTGGTATCTCAGGAGACGTGATTTACCAAGGAGTAGGAGGACATATGCTTCTCGGACCCTCAATTACCCCTGCCAACGACGATGATACCCTCGCTGACAGGGTAATTGGTACTTTGTATAACTCCATTCTCCAGACCTCTTTCCCTGACCCCCTGTCTAGGGTTCGTAACGTTCTGCAGGCCAAATCCCCCAGGAATTGGCCACACACAGAGCCCCAGTTCACGACCTGGTACCTCCGGATAAAGAGGAATCAACAATTCCTCGATGCGGCCCGAAAAGCTGGGATATCCACGCTTTTACAATACAGCGTTGCCAGACCCGTTTTTGATTCTGACCTATTCCTTACCGCCCTACCTCTCTGGTCAACCACGGCCAATGCCTTCATATTTCCTCCGGGGCCGATGACGATAACCCTGAGAGACATCGGCGCGCTAACGGGTCTTCTCCCTCTAGGTGAAACAATCGCTGCTGATCTGAAGCTCAGCGGGCCCGCGCAGCTGTGCAAGAACCCGTATCTGAATGCCTACGGGACCCTTCTTCAGGCTTACCAGAACGCGTCACCCTTAGACGAGGAGGAAGAGCGCATTGCGTTCATCCACTATTTCTTTTGCAAACTGCTGATTGCCCCAGGGAGCTGGAAACCAGCGTCCAGTTACCTCAGCCTTTCTCATGACATCGCCTGTGGCACCAAATTTGATATTGCATCATTCCTTCTTTCAGCCATCTACCGGGGGATGTCCCAACTGTGCGACCAAGCGCGCCAAGGAATCGCTTTCACGGCCAGCGGGCCGCTCTGGCTCGTGCAACTTTGGCTTAGGGCGTACTTTCCTACGCTGGGCGGGTCAGACACTCGGCCAGATATTGAATGCTCGGGTTTGAGGCTGAGAGAGCTTGCGCCGGTTGACTGCGGCAAACTTGAGGTATGGCGCACCCTTTCTTCTCCTATTTGCACATCATATTTCCCTTTCGCAGCAACAGAGAACCTTCCAGCCCTTTTTGATCCACGGGTAGAACCCCGGGCCTGGAAACGCTTCCTGGCCAGTTATGAGATGCCTTTTGACATCATCGTGGGGGCGAACAGTAAGGCTAGCGCGGAAGCCTATCAGCCCAACTTTGTTGCGAGCTAACTAGGGTTTTACCAGACGCGCCCGTCCCTCTGTTCTACGCACAAAGCTACGAGGGAAGGGGTGTGATGACGAAGGACGAGACCACCACCCTTCAATGGCAGCGACGACAACTCCTAGACCGCTGCACCGTTCCACTCTCCGAACTGCCACTTGACACTCGCACCGACTTATTCTTTAATGATTACTGGCAAGCGGAGGTAGAGCGAATTTTTGACAGGAACAAGAAAGATGCCATGATTGTCTGCTTGACAGGCAAAGAGAAGAAGAGAAGCCGACCTACTGGCCAAGAGAAAAAGGCACAAAAGAAAGAAGTTCAATCACCAAAGGTAACTACCCAAACACTGCATCATTCACCGCCATATGCAATTAAACGGTCTAACCTGGCTTTTCTTTGCCTCACAGAAAAAGAGAGCCACCAAAAAGCTCAAAAAAGTGCACCCCTCTACGCCCTCATCGTCAGACGCCGCTGAGTCGGAGGAGATTGAATCAGAAGAAGAGGTATGAAAAACTTAAAAATGTTGATCACCCTGCTGGGATTATGACCACCTCTAACACGTCCTTATTTAATTACAGGCATTCGCCATCGCGCTGATACAGACGGCGCGTTTACGCCCCTAGAACACACCATCAAACTCTTCCTCTAATAATAGTGCTCCCCCTGCCTCGCATGGACCTCAAATAGCAGACCCACCCATATCAACAGGCAAAGACATGATTTTAAAAGGGTTTTGAAGCGTGTGTTGGCCACCTTGGTGGCGTGATTTTGAAATAGAAATTTGATATTATGTTTAACAGATAAACAGTTTTAAACCAAGTTTTTGCCACAGTGGTGGCGTGAGTTTCAAAAAGATTGTTGAACCTTGTTTTGGCCATGGTGGTGGCGTGAGATTGAAATGAGTTTGTGTTGGAAAATCTAGACGAAAATTCAAATATAAAAATACCTGGATTTTCGACCAATAAATGCGGAAGCGTGTCGGATGATTTGAACCGTGACCAGACCACGCGCACGCCAAGTGATGTGAATACGAACGCTCGGAAAGTCTTCTATCTCTCTCCACGGGAAGCCTAGGCTACTAGATTCTCTGACGGATTCCCACGATCCAAGAGCCACCTTCGCCGGAACGGAGACGAAGGACGACTGCTCTCTCTCTTATTTTTGTGGTGCAACCAAATGATGCAATTCACGTATGCTAATGAGGAAGTGGGTAGGTGATTATATAGAAATATAATCATCTGTCAAATATTCAAAATCAGGAGAATATTTGATATCCATCAAATTAGAATATCTTTCGAATGAAATTAGGAAAACTGATATGCAAATAATATCCATTATTTAAATCAACTATATCTTTTCCTGACTGGTGGGTCTAACCCAAACCTTTATAGTAAGTTGGGTCAGCCTACATGGGCGCCCCAATTGAATCTCGGACCCAATTAATACTATAATTTGATTATATGATCTTGGAACCATTGACAGAACTGCGATTGATACTAAGTTTGGGATGTGCCACGGAAGGTCTACGTTCCAACCTTGGACATGCCCGGTGTGAATGCCATGATTAAGATGTTTTGATGTCGGTTGTGTTTGGCATGATGATGATTTTAAAAACGGATGATATTGATTTTATGAACGACTTTATTAATTGCTTGGAAATACATGTTCTAACCATCTACGTTATTGTTTTGATCAATATGTGAGCGAATCATACTTGAGCATTTCGTAGCTGTGAGGTTGATTTTGGGTGGTTATATATGTGGAAAAGATGATTTAAAAAGTTTAAATGATGATTTAAAAAAAAATTATTAATTTGGATGTTTTTTTTTTTTTTTATAATTTTCCCTATATTTTTTAACAATAGATATTATAAAAAGTTAAAAAAGAATACGATCAACTCCACTGTTATTTATATAATACAAATACTATCAATTACAACTTCTAATTAGTGATAGATTATTATAGAGTGTTACAGAAGATAGGCCTTGTTTGGTTTACACTGTTTTCTGTTTTCCGTGTTTTTTATTTTGTAGAAAACAGAAAACGCGTTTGCTTTGAATTTTCTGTTTTTTGTTTTCTAAAAATAGAAAACAGTTTTCACTTCAAAATCTTCAAAATGTAGAAAACGATAAAAAGCTATTTTCTGTATTTTTGGCAGAAATTCTCAAAACTCATAAAACACGAAAAACGTTCAAGACCTGATAAATTATAAATTATAAATTATAAACCAAACGCGTTTTCTGTTTTTTACTGAAAACTAAAACCTGAAAATAAAAACTGAAAATTGAAAACTGAAAACAGGCAAACCAAACAGTCCCTAAATTTTAAAGTATTTAGAAACTTGGAGTTTGTAAAAAAAAAAAGTAAAATCATCAAGAATTTAATCAATACATTTAATAATTAATGAAATGAAAGAAATTAAAAATGCCTTTAGTGCGCTCCATGTTCCATTCCCTCCAAGAGATCCGTTGACGCGCACACGTGGACAACTGAGTTATATTACCACTCTGCCCCCCAACCCGCATCATGATACATCCCACCCCGCCCAATTTGGCAGCCTACACCGACGCTCTGGTTCCCGCCGAAGAAACAATGAAACCACGCCCGCTTCCTCCCTCCCTCTCCTTTCACCTTTCTTTCTCACCTTTCCTCTCCTCTCCTCTCCATCTATCATCTCCATCTCCACTTTCGCATATTCTTCCTCCATTTTTTCTTTCCCTTTTCCTCCGATGCCTCTTGGTTCATCCTCTGCAACCTAATTCGTCTCAATGTTGATCGATTCTAGGTGTGTTGTGCATTGTCTGTATTTCACATTGTTGATTTGATGGATCCTGGTTGCAGATTCGAGTTGAATTTTTGATTTGAAGGAGACAATGACTACGAAAACGGCGGATCCTTCGGTATTTGATATTGTTCCCTTTTTCTGCGTTTTGTTTATGAACTTGCGATGGATTACGAATAATCTGCTGGTTGATCTGGTTGGTAGTGCTAGAAATTTGGCTTTGCGTTTGGTTATTTGAGTGCTGTCAAGCGAGCGGTAGTTGATCTATGGTTGTAATGCCTGAATGTGGTGGATCATGTTTATTCTATTGGGAGGATAAAGGAAGTATATTCTGCTGTTGATGGTTTGATGTGATTGAGTAGAGAAAATGTTGTTTTTGTTTTTGCCTTTGTGGACTGGTGTTTGAAATTTATGTTGATTTTGTAGGCTCCACAGGGTGACAGTTGTGGCTACCCTCCTCCCCAAGCTGGACCACCTGAACATCAGACTTCTCGAGCTGGAAACGGAGTAGTTTTTTCTTTTGAATCATTTTTTCTTTGTGTTGATATCTTGTTTATGCCTTGTGTATGTCATAATTACATTAAAGCAGTTTTTTATGTTAGTGGTTGATTCTCTGTCTGTAGCTGTATTTCCACTATACACATTTGTTTGAATTATGCTGTAAAGGTCTGGAACCAAGGGTAGTTGTGGGGTTATAAATGGTCCAGTGATCATGATCTGGGTTATGGCTGTCTTCGAACTTCGAAGTATAGCCTCACATTTGTCATATTCATATCCAAGGAGAAACTACAAAGGGCTTCTTGTTTTTACATATTCTGCTATACTCTATTTGCTTTAATGATGCTGTCTGCTAACTAATTGAGTCATCTACCGCTATTTGTTTCGGATTAAACTTGAATTGCAGGAGACATACTGACCTTTGGGTAAGATGGGTAAAACACCAAGGTTGAATTTTTCACTTTGAAAGTGCTCACTTTGCTGCATAAGTACGCTGTGATATAGATACCTTGATTTTTTGCTGCTCAGTACAAAGAGTGACTTTGGCCATTAATCTCCTTTTCTTTTTTCATTGTCCACTTTACGGCAGGAAAGACTATTATTAAACTCTAAATTCTTTGTTTTCAGGTTTATAAAAGTGGTCCTCTTTTTATATCCTCCAAAGGTATCCTTCACTTTTTATTGGCAACTGAATGTGAAGTTAAGTTGCTATTGGTTACTTTATATTGGAACTTGAAATTCTAATTTGACCAGATACGAATGAAATACCAATTAATCTAGCAGATCTTGCTCCTTCTAGTTATCATGCCTTTTTGTTTCTACTTCACGGATTTTTTATACCATGGTGATTGAGTATGCTTCTTGTATATCATTCTTTCTAGCATTAGCACCCTTTTTGTCTCTCTCAGACCAGCATGAGCACCTTTTGTTCCCAAGTTTTTAGAAGTTTGAACAGTATAACTTAGACAAATATGTTCATTAGTTTGATGTGGCTTTATCCAATATGACCAAAAGAATTACTAGTTTCTACAGGCTGTCCTTGTGGAGGGATGTTGTTAATTGATCAGATATGGATTAATTGTATTAAATTCCTTCTTAGTGCCAGGCTTTTTACGGAGTTGTCATGAATTTCATTGTATTGCAGGAATCGGATGGACTTCTTGGAAGAAAAGATGGTTTATACTAACACGCACATCTCTGGTTTTCTTTAGAAGTGATCCAGTAAGTACTTGTTTACTTTAAGCTGGAAGATAGATAGAACAAGCAGCAGAAATTACATGATCCAAGAGTGGGGTGGGGAGGTCACTCTATAAACTTTTCGACTCTCTATTTTATTGTTCTTTTCATTTCCAGACTGCTATCCCTCAAAAAAGTGGTGAGATGAATTTGACTCTTGGTGGCATTGATCTCAACAACTCAGGCAGGTTGGCTTTAATATGTTTTTTCCTCTTTCCCTGAATATCTGGTCTTGTTTGGAACCAGTCATCACGATACTGGTGATTCGAGCCTGCTATTAACCTGCTACATAACCTTGGATTCTTTACTAGTGTCGAAGTAAAACCAGATAAAAAGCTGTTGACTGTGCTCTTTCCTGATGGTCGTGATGGGCGAGCTTTCACACTCAAGGTCTGTTTTAGTTATGTCTTACTCTTGTATTGTTTTCAAATGCTATACCTGAATGTGCTTTTCTTCAGACTGGTAATATACTAATGGATTCTAAGAGCAAAAAAAAGTGGATTCTCTTGGTGTTTGAATAGTTTCAGAATCGGCTACAAATTGGCTGATTAAGCAGGAAACGGAACTCAAGAAAATGGGTTCCTGAATTATTTCATGAACTATTGTCTGTTCACTGCTCCCCCACATTAATGCTATTGCTATGAAGACATGAAATTAATGGACCTGATGTTTCAGTCACTTGACAAAAATTGGCACTAGGTTGTCAACCAAGGTGCTTGATTTCATGTGATATAATGGCTCAATTAGTGGTATTTAATTAACCTCAACTGATCTGAAGGAAAGGAGGATTCTTCCTCTGGCTTATGAATAAATTGTATGAGTTACTGCAATCCCAGAATGTGGGTTGGATGAACAGTATATGGTGAGAGGCAGGTGGCTTGGTCTTGTGTCTAATCCTTTTCATCAAGTGACACATATGATCATGTAAAGTTTAGTTGAATCATTGATGCTTATTTCTTCGGATTTTGATGGGCCACAATAAATCAAATCTTAGAAAAGTGCCCTTTATCAGGACCTGCAATTTTTGTAGTTGTGTTTAGCATAGTTCCTCATGTGATTCTTGATGAAGTCCCACCATAAAAAAGTCGCACCATTTGATAATTGATGGTGGATTTAATGGTTATCCTTTTCTTTTAAATCAGATGTTCACTTATGAGAAGTTTGGGTTGTGTTCATGCAAATGCTGACACTGCTGGAAAGTCAATTTGATTCTTTGTTATATCAGGCTGAAACTTCGGAGGATCTGTATGAGTGGAAGGCTGCTCTTGAGAGTGCTTTGGCACAGGCACCTTGTGCAACTCTCGCAATGGGGCAGAATGGGATCCTCAAGAATGAACAAGCAGATGCAGTTAATGGCTCTACTGACCAGCGTATGCTTTCCTTTGCCCCTTCTATTATTAAATTTGATGTGGAACTAGCTCCCGGTTTCTTGAACTCTAAGAAGTTTAACCAGTACTTCCCACTTCCTGTGGAGTTCCCCCCTCTCCACAACCAGATCATTCTTTTGGGTGGTAACCCATCAATGATAACATGAGACTTTTCCATTTCATTTTAAGAAAGCATATTAACTTAAGCTTGGGAATTTTTTCCCCCATGGATAGGTTTAGAGAGATGGTAAAGGGATATAGCTCAATATCCAAATGCTTGAACCTTTATTTGATGCTTCACATCTCACAAATGAAATGCTGAAACTAATGATAGAGATGTGTTTTCACCTTTGTTATGTAGAAGGATTTAGAACAGCTTGGCTATTTAAACTGTCCTTCTCACTGAATCTTAACCAGATTGTAGAAAGATTTTGTCTGCTATTGGATAAGTACATCACTTTCAATGTGGTTTGTTGTTGTCATTTATTGCTGAATTCTAATCCCTGGTTTGGTTGGTTCTGCACCCTGCACCCTGCACAATCACAATAACTTTATCTTTGTTCTTTGTTGAGGGGGTTGGATTGGCTTGACTTAAAGTTAGTTTAGATTGCCATTCTTTGACTAATTTTAGCTACTTTAGATGTCATAGTTACATTTCTGAACTTTGGAATGATCCAACTGTTTTCAATCTATGCCTTGTATTCATCTTCATCTTATTCTTGTGCTTTGTTTTCTACATTATAGAGAATGCTCTGGGTTTTGTGTGCAGAGAAGGACAGACTTCCTGTAAAATCTATGGTCATTGGTAGGCCAATTTTACTTGCTTTGGAAGATATTGATGGATCTCCTTCGTTTTTGGAAAAGGCCCTAAGATTCATCGAAGTTCATGGTCAGTTCTTGTGACTTTTAACTATTAGATATTAAGTTTTTTGCCTGCTGTTTCCCTAATTCTCTGTGTATATACTTGAATGACTTGGTGAATCCTGAAAAGATTAACTTTCTTGCTTTTTGGGTGGGGATAATCCTTGCATTACTGTAGTCTATCTCTGCCATGGAAGATCACGGACTTTTTTGTCTGCAGTGATGGCTATTGGCTAAATCATCGCCCCAACATTCACTACAATGAAATATGAAAGCACAATTCTGCAGTTAAAACTATAGTCTCTCCAGTCATCTCTTAGAACGAGAGAAGTTGATGACCTTCCAAATAACGTATAAATACAAACCTTCTTTTTGCTAGTATCACAATCATAGAAACCTGTGTTATGCACATGTTGACATCTTAAAGAGCTGTTGATTTTTTAAAATAATTATATGCCAAATGGTTACATACACATCGTGTGTTTTTTTGAGATAAGATATGACCCAATTTATTGCAAAAAATAATATTAATAATTAAGTAAAATAAAGTTCTCTTTGTCGTCATTACTGCCTGAACATGAAATTGAGTAATGTGTGAAAAAGCAAACATGAATAAAGAAGGTTCTCTTTGTCGTCATTAACCAACATGAATAAAGCTCTCCTTGTCGTCATTAACCAAATTATTAATATTATTTATTGCAAAAAATAATATTAATAATTAAGTAAAATCATAAACATATCCACCGAACATGAAATGACAACGAGCATATATCCTTAAAAAATTGAGTAATGTGTGAAAAAGCAAACAAATCTAACCAACATGATACATGATCATGCTTTTATTCTTTTTTTTTCTTATAAAGCAAAACTCCTTGAATTAGAGAAAGATAGATCATTCGTACATGTATATATTTCTTTGCATGTAATATAGTAGTAAATCAGCTGAAATATTCATTAATGATCAGATTTCCTCTACCATTAACAATCAAAAAGCTGTCTTTAAGATTGAACATGAAGCAACCATCCCTTCATTGCTGCAAATCCCTTGCTACTCTTTTATTGTTCCAGAGTTGTCATCATGAAAAATTATTTCATGACCATAGTATCATTGAGTTTAGTTTGGACTATATCTTCCGTCAAATTAACTTAATGCACTATCATATTTGGAGACATATTATACATGATAGTAATTTTTCTCATATGAATATTCCAAAAACTTACTCCATGACTCCTTTTATTAATAAATTCATTACCACATTTACATATTTTATTAAAAACAATCATGCATCAAGCTTTAAATAACTGCATACCTCTGCCAATTTGTACTTTGAACAATTCGCACATAAAGTTTTTCATCGTCCCAATGTACTAAAATGGGCATGGTAGACATAGGATATATACTTCATTGTGTAAGCACAACCAATAAAGAACAGCTGCATTCGGAAATGGAAGTTCATCAGAATATTCTCAGTTCCTCAAATCATGGGATGATCACAAATTCAAACAATTGATTTGTTTCCTATTTTGTTGCTTT
>JAOWBR010178360.1:0-10877 GCA_028571145.1 Dionaea muscipula
TAATATTATGTGATGTGATATGAGAGGGGGAGAGAAGAGGATAACCAATGAGAATCTTTCTTTTGTATTATACAATATCTATATACAATATCTATATACATTATACTTATATATATTACTTTTATACAATCCTCCTTTATATTATAGATTATCATCTTCCATGTTCAATTACTTCTCATCTTTTATCTTAAAGAAAAATAAAAAATAAAAAAATAATAAATGATAGTAATAAATGAAGAAAAGTGTGGGAATAAATAGACTCATATTGCTGATTTTATTGACTCATATTTTTACCCATTAAAATATAGATTACATATTTCCACAAATATCTAATATATTTTTGCCACTTGGCAATAAATAACTGGCATATAAACTAAGTTTATAGTGTCTATTGAAGATGCTTTAATTACTATGCAGGAGCAGAGCAACACCAGCAGTATAAAAAAACAAAGAGGCGGATAGTATTCATTTATACTTTAGCTGGCCATATAGAACCAAATTGTATACAAAGGACCCAAGGGTCTTTGTCTTTGATGCCTTAGACAAAACATGCCCCCTTCGTACATCATGCCTCGAATCTGTGGAACATTAATCTATTCTTCAAATGTTCGTTCAGTTCGTAAATTTGGAGTACTATCCATGACCATAATCACGGATGTCATGTGAATTTAGCTTGCAATTTTTGTGTTTTTTCAATCCGTGGTTTCAAAATAATCTGATTGCTGAATCTCCGCCTCCTTTTGATCAAGAACCAAACACGATAACAATAACAAACACTGAAAAACCAGGCTTCTGTTAATAATGAGGCACCAGGGCCGGCTGGGTGACGGCCGTCTGGTGTGAGGGGCCCACGTGATGGATTGACAACACTTGCGCCTGCGGCGGCTGCCCAGGAGGACTCCGCTGACTCACACCCCTCCTCCGGCCGCTCGCTACAATTCTGCGAAAATCAAACGTATTCCCATGTTGGATCAGGATCAGATATAAGACGGGGATCGATGAGGAAAGTGATGAGAAATTGTTACCAGTGATTTTGAGCAAGCAAGGACTAAGGAGGATGCTTCCGCTAGAAGGCTATGTAATGTATGTGCATTGCCAACATTCCGTGAGAAAAGCAATAAATCATATATATATGTATGTATGTATGTATGTATATGTATGTATGTATATGTATGTATGTATGTATATGTATGTATTATGGTGTTAGCGGACTCGCTGCTATATATTCCATTTCTTACACTTGAGTCTTGACACAAATTAACAAGAACAAGAGCTAAGATGCTAATGCACTGCATGAATTAAGTTGATGCAATACTATCTCACTTATTGGCCTCTATATATGATCTTGGATTGTTATCTTCAAACCTGATCACGAGCCGAGCCAGTGTACGTGAGCAACAGATAGATTCAGGAGGAGATAGAAGCTCCATGTCAACTATTCATGAACAAAACTAAGAAGCACAGCCTACCTTATCTTCCCCACTATTGTTAATTGGCATAATTGAAAGAAATGTATTGTTGCCTAAGATCAATGGAACTCACCTTATCAGTGCACCACAGGTGGTCACAGTCATCTCAGTTATCCCCTAACCTATAGCCCGATTGATCGATGTCATGCCCAAAACGCTATTGTCAGTGGAAGAAGTGGCATGGAGACAAAGAGAGATAGATAAAGAGGACGAGAATGAAAACTCCGTATGCTTGACTCCTCGTACGCCATAGGCAAAAGGCCGCCAATCCTTGGGACAAAATTAATTTGCAGACGGCATACAGGGAGCCAGGCATACAGAACCCTCTTCACATCAATCTAACAAGCACAAAGACGGGTGTTTTCTTCTCGTTCATCTCCTTGGAAAAAGAACCCTTTTAACGGTCGTTGAGTCTGTGAGGAGGAGTCTCAACTCTCCCCCACAAACAAAAGAAAGGAAGAACTTCCACTAGGGGCAAGGGAAAGGGAAAGGGAAGAGGAGAGAGCTAATATGAATGGATAAAGCAAAGGAATAGACCATGCCTTGTCTATATATAAAGGAGTTGCAATGGGGAAAGGGAAAGGTTCTTGATAGCAAAAGTTAGTCCCTTTCAAAGTGCTTTACAATGCCTCTCTTTTTCACCTTTCCCCCACTACACTGTACACTGTTCTCTTCTCAGCTGGGGATTAACTAACTATCCTTTTGAGTTGTCATAAAATGGTATAAACCATCAAGCATGTGTAGCACCTTCTTTTCATGCTAAACTTCCTCTTCCTTTTTCCTTTATTGTGGTTTTTTGCTCTAGCGACCGTTGAAGGTACTGAAAAAAATCTAGTTGTTCGACAAGCACACGACACTAGTATTAATTTTCATCGTGGATTCTATGATCCAAACGTGAATTTGGCAGTCAAGACATCGATACAGCTCAAGGTATATACTACTATATACGCCATCACCCTAAGCTGCTACCGTTGCACAAGTGGGAACGATAGGAGCCGGTGAAGGCAAGAGGGATGGGCTAGCCTAGTATTGTATATCTACTAAAAGCAACAACTAAAGCTTGAAAGGAGTATGCTTTATTGGCAACTTTAATGATTTCCAGCATGAGTATCTTACCTTTGTGGATCATGAAGATATGGGCTCTCCCTTTCCCTTATGCTCTTTGGAACTGATTTGTCTTCAAGTGCTTGGATGAGTTGGATTCCCATGCCCCAAAAGCATGTTTTTCTGCAGCCCTTGCCTCCCTCTTGCTCTCTTTCTCCCATACATGTACAGCCATATGTAGGGCCCTCGACGGAGGCAATTGACTCGAAGATAGCCTCGCGGTCGGTCCAATCAAAGTGTATATATATAGTATACTACTGCTCGACCCACATCTGAGAAGTTTGATCAGTGGATATTGGATCCCAAAACTATTTGACAATACGCATAATGTAGTACTCGGTTTGCTTCCGCTCAGAAAAAACTGTGACAATATTACAACAAGAAAACAGTCAGATCCAAAAACTTAATCTCTTCAACAAGTTCCAAGGACAGCAAATATGATCTTTGATTCTTGAGAGCCTAGCTATTATATATACACCTGTAGGCCATGTCAGTGTCACTGCCAGTGTATTTAACCCTTCATTTCTTTCTTTTCCCCATGTTCCAGCTAGTTTGTGCTGAATTCACATGCTGCCTGCAAGGTGTATTGTAGAAAACAGAAAAGGAGAAAGATTTGAATCAGATTCCATGTGCAAGAGAATAAAAAAAGAGAGAGATTGTGATGGGAGAGTAGTGGCCAAGGAAGGCCAATAATGTTGATCATGTCTCTGGGTCAGAAACCAGAGCTAAATGCCAGGCAAGGCCAATATTGTAAGGGGACAGGAATTCCCAGATGCTCAAACAAGTAGGCACCTCTTAGCTCAGAGGAGGGTATGCACTTTCCTGCCTCCTTCTCTTGGTGCCAAAAGATTCTGATTGATTCGACCATCATAATTAGCAAAATACCCATCGGGTACGGCGAGAAATTGCCACAGGATAATGTCGGTATGGCGTTGTCTACTTGCAAATAACATTGAGGGGGGAAGCATAAACATATTAGATGTAACCTTCTAACCTTCAATTTTTGGTAAAAGCACTCTACCATTTTCATTTGAATTCAATCTTATGGTTTTGTTTGTGTGTTTTTCTCTTTTCCCATGGATCAAGAAACATAGACTACAAAAAAGATCAACCAAAGTAGGTTTAAGTATCAAGAGGCCCTTGCCAAAACGAATCGTGAACATATATGACATTCTTCCAAGCAAATGAATCATTCAACCAGACTCGGGTACAGGAGCAACTCGGTTTTCTCCAAGGGTATATGTTATTGTCTAACCTTGTGTACAGAGAAAAAAGAACAGTAGTTCGGTAGCTATAAACTACATTACTTTCCTTCATTTTGTAAATTTGAAATAATTGAAAGGAAAAAGGATTCCTGATAAGTGTGGAAAATGTGTGATGTTTTGGTGTAAACTTCCCTCGTTTCGTCCTTTTTAAGTGTTGAGTCTTCTGTGTCTTTTGTTATGATTTTACTCCTTTGTTCGGTTTACCGTTCTCCCTATTTTTTGTGTGTGCTATTTACCTCTTTGATTCAACTCCTAGTAGGCTTAATGCTTAGGATTGCATTTTGGAACCCTAATCTTACATGAACCCATACATTAGACTAAAGGATCTGGAGGTGAAGGCTAGTATTGGACTGCTAGGGATATTAGACCAAAAGACCGGGAGGTGAAGGCTAGTTGTCCTCAGACGCTTAAGGCTTGCATGATTAGGTTGATCCCGTTGTCCTTCGTACATAGGTGGAAGATTGAAGGATCAGGAGGTAAAGGCTGATACCTGAACCCTAGGATTGGACCTAAAGACCTAGATCATGGAAGTAGGTTTAACCTTCTGAGGACCAATGAATGTCACAAAACTTAACGGGTCTGGACTAGGACACTTGCCCGTGGGAGTAGGAGGGTGACTAGTATAGACACGTTGTTGTGCTCTGGGAGGAGGCAATGTTACCCCAGGACATCTCGCCTTCAAACATAGATAGCCACGAGAGGCGAAGATTGAGTTGATCGTTAGTAGTCGAAGTGGGATCCCCGTACCTGGAATGCCCCCTAAGTTGTATCCGGTTTAGGTACCTAGTTAGTTAGTTTTCTTATTTTCTTTATGTCAAAAATAGAATAACAAAGAGAGTTACAGACCTTGAATCCCATTCTGTATAGAAACTTCTTCCTTAAATAGAGGAGCACCCAAGTAGAGAATACAATGTATATGCACATGCGTAGATTCATGCAATATAGATAAAATGCATAACCTGATACAATACACAACCTGATATAATGCACAAAGCAGGGTAGGTGAATGGGCATATAAGTGAATGGGCATGTACAGGTGCAATTAATCGGAGTATACACATGGTGGTAGAGTTGACACCCCCCCTAGATTAATGCCAAGAAATCAAAAAGCATTAATTTGCCAACAAAGTACTGATGTCGAACACCGGTGCGGGGTTTGGTTAAACATCAGCGATCTGGGGATCATAAGAAACATGCTGAAGTGTGATAACTTGATGATCAAAGGCTTCCTGGATAGAACATCCCTCTTTCTTGTATTTCCCGTTTTGATATGATCTCCAAAAATATGCACACGATTTGATCTGATCTTCAAATATACGCCTCAATAGGAGCCAACGGAGCCTAAAAATGTGTTCCTCCTTGACACCCCCCCCCCCCAAATTGATGCGAGGGAATCAAGGAGCATCAATTTGTCGATGAAGGATCAATGGCGAGCGCCCAAAAGTGACTTGGACAGTAAATCGGCAAATTGTTGTGGTGAACCACGGTCAAAGGATTTTCAAAGATAAGTAAAAAGTCTGAGGTCAAGAGAGAAACTAAAATCTGAAAAGGGAATCTTTAATAAACCAAAACCCAAGAGACTGACGACAAAATCTAAAGAAGATGTCGACGTCTTTGATACCGAGAGAGGCTTCCACAAGGGGAACCTCTTATGAACAGGAATCCGAGAGACTACCTAATACAAGGCAGCCTAGAAACCAAAAATCGCGAACACGTCCAGGAGGAACAGGAATAATAACATGATTCAAGGAAGTGGAACAAAGCCGGAACTAAAAAAACGAGAAGCCGAAGCCAAAACCGAGGAGCCGTAGCCAAAACCAAGAAGTTGCAGCCGAAACAAGAAGCCAAAGCCGAAACCAAGAAGCCGAAACCAAAACCAAGAAGCCGGAACATAAGCCGAAACAAGTCAACGCACCAGAAGCAGAAATGGGTGTTTTCTCTCAAATTGAACTTTTTTCTCGTTGATGTTGAGAACGAGGCCCTCCGACGTTGTCAAACACATCGTCGACACCGGAGGCAAACACAAACATGGAGGGCTTAAGCCTCAATCTGAACCATCGACTTTGATACCATGTCAAAAATAGAATAGCAAAGAGAATTATAGACCTTGAATCCCGTTCTGTATGAAAACCTCCTCCTTAAATAGAGTACCCAAGTAGAGAATACAATGTATATACACATACGCAGATTCATGCAATCTGGATACAATGTATAACCTGACACAATACACAACCTAATACAATGCACAAAGCAAGGTAGGTGAATGAACATGTAGGCGAATGGGTATCTACATGTGCAATTAATCGGAGTATACACATGGTGATAGAGTTGACACTTTTTACCCCATTTATCGATCGGTTTAGCTAACCTTAAATTGCTAGCAAAATCAGTACTTGACCCCGATCCTCGTAGGATCGATATCTTAATTATTACTTCGATAGACCGTGCACTTACAGTTAACACCTACCAATTGCCAAATTGGTTGCAATGCATAAACAAGAATACAGAAGAAACTCATTCAAATATACATTCACGGGAAAGTTGATACTAACCACAACTGATCATCTGTTTGATAAGTGTATTGATCGAATTTTGTCCGAGAAAATATTTGTCAAACAACTATGATAGTCCCTCCTTCACGATCTGCTCCAGCAGAAGAGCAAGTTCTGGCATAGTAGGCCTCTCGCTTGAATCTTCTCTAAGAGCATTTGCCGCTACATCCACGAGCTTGAGCAAAGGTTCAAAATTTCTTGGAAGAGCCATGTACCGATCGAGAATGGCAGCTGCCCTGCCGTTTCTGATGAGGGGCAGTGCCCACTGTACTATATCTGGAGGTGAATAATCTACATCATATGCTTTCCGTCTGCTGAGCATCTCCAGAAGAACAATCCCAAAGTTATAAACATCACTTTTCATTTCTTGGTTAAGCTCCCTTTCATTTAGATCATTAGAAAATCGAAAATCTGAAAGCCTTGCCCTTGCCCCCCACTCGGAATCCAAAAGGATGTTAGATGTTTTGACATCCCGGTGAACAATCCGTGGAACGGCCTCTTTGTGAAGATATTCAAGCCCTTTTGCAACTTGCATTGCAATCTTCAGCCTGAGGCTCCAATTAAGAGGAGAAAGACCACCATGGAGGTGGTCATGCAATGTCCCATGGGGCATATACTCATAGACAAGAAGCCTCTCCCCCATCTCAAGACAATAACCCAACAAGTTCACGATATTGCAGTGCCTGAGTTTGCAAAGAACCTCCAGCTCCATTTCAAAATCCCGAATGTTAGAACGTATTATAGTGGCAGCATTTGCTCTCTTAACAACGACTTGCTGTCCATCTGTCAGCACGGCTTTGTAGACAAAACCACATCTTCCTCGTCCAAGCTCTTTAAATTCCTTGAACCCGTAGGTGGCATCCTTCAGCTCTGAGAGCCGGAAAATTTGAGCATCCCCCGGACAAGGTCGAGCAACATGAATAGAAAGGCGGTCGGCTTGGGCTTGAGGGTGGTCAGATTCCAAAGTCCCAGGTTTCCCAATACATGATGTGAACTGCTTCTTGGGGCCTTGCTTGCTTTTGAAAAACAACAGATAGAGGAAAACACACAAGGAACCTGACACAGATGGTCCAACTATGAGTAGCAGCTTCTGGTTTACGTTTCCATGCCTTTGATTCCCCTTTATGTTTGGAAGCCTGCAAAAACTCCAACAAGAGCTGTTTTGGCAAAGAGAACAAGAAGTACATACTCGATCAGCGCTCTCCGTGCACTGACTAGATAGAAAAAACCCTTGTGAACAATTGAACCCACAAGGAGCACAAATGCTCAAATCCTTTCTTACACATAAGCTAGTCAAATCTGGCTCCTTAAGAGTACTGGCATTGAAAGCAAACTCTCCCAAACCGCAAGACCGCGAACTGCATAGACCTGGACTACACAACTCTAAAGGGGGATCAGGATCATAATCATAATCATAATCTGGGGGGGATGCAGTGGTCTCATTGGCCAACCAACAATCAAGTACCAAATCTGTATCTCTTATACCACAGGTCATGTAACCTGATGAAGCAATGGTAAAAAACCCATAACCCTTTGGAACTGCAGAAGAGTTGAAGTCCCCCCAGCACTCAATCCTGCGTGTATCTTCTCTAATACCACAGTAATGGTGCTCTCCGGCCGCCAATGACACGAACCTAACCCCGACCGGAGGATCAGCAGCAGCAGACGATTCATTATCAGTAGTACTCCTACTCCCCCAACATCTAGCTTCCCCTGAAGTTTCAGAAATCCCACATACGCTAGTCCTTCCTGATGCTAAACTTGTAAAGTTGATTGGGATTATCCCAGAAGTTCCCAGCATGGGCGAGTTGGGTCCCCAGCAAACAACCCCACCATCCCTAATCCCACCACAACTAAATCCCTCACCAGAAACGACCCTCTCGAACACATGATCTCCAATACTGGTACCATCATCAACCAAGCTGAAGCTACTGTGTTTCGATCTCAATCGATTCGAATCACCGGGCCAGTACCCATGATCAATATCCCAGCAATCAACGGAGCCCGAATTGCGATCCGAGTAATAGGATCCACGGATAGCACAAACATGGCTCGAGCCAGCAGCAACGTGAGAGTAAGATTTGAACCTAAAAGCAGAGGGAACCAGCTCGGTACCTGAACCCATAATCGAGTCCCAGCAGTAGGCCTGCGAAGTGTTTGCTAGAATGCCACACATGAACCCTTGCCCACCAGAGAGAGCAGCCATGGGAGGGAGACTAGCGAAGTTTCCAGTGTCTAGAGAGGTTCCATCCCTGCCCCAACAGATGATATCCTGCCTACCACGGGCATCAATGGCGCAGAAGAAGGAGGCTGCACCGCCAAATGCGGCGGAGATTGGACCCATTGAGCCGAACCCAGATGCGGCAATGGAAAGGGAGAGGAGGAGAAAGGGGAAGAGGAAGGGACAGGTCATGGTGGTGGATGGGGAAGTTTTGAGAGGTGGGGTTGGATGCCGATGGTGTGAAGGATGAAGGGAGATATCAGGTGGATCATGCATTCATTGAAGGGGATAGTGTGCGGGGAGAGGGGTGTTTTGGAAGTACTTTGGGAGTCAAGTGAGGTGTGAAGATGGTGATTGAGAGAGAGGGGAAAGGAAACACACAACGTGGGACGTCGCCGCCACCATTTTTTACAGCTCCATTAAATGCGTCACTCGATCGATATTTAGCCGGGAAAAAACACACGGGAGATATATGAAACCAGGAATTTTTGAAGTTAATATTGTTTTATCGTAAAAAATCTTGTCGATCAAAATAATTTCAAAAATATGTGCGAAGTCAACTTTTTTAACCACGTCATCACAGACATATTTTTTAAAGACATCTTTCTTGTGCATTTTTTCTGAAAGCATATTTTTTATTGACGCCTTCAAAACAAATTAAAATCCTCGCCCACGTCTCCTTCTTCCTCGTCGCCCGCGTCTCCTTCTTCCTCCATTCCTCCTTGCCCGCCTCCTTCTTCTTCCTCAACCTCCACCTCCAACTCCACACATCTTCTCCTCCTCTTCTACCATCCACATTTCCTTCAGTTTCTTCTCCTCCAACTTTATCTTCTACTTCATCTTCAGATTAGTTTTTTTAAAGAAAAAATTCATTATATTTGTATATTTTATTGTATGTAAAATAAATTAGGTTGAATAATTGATGTTATAGTTGTTAGATTTATTTAATTTATGTTATATCCGTTATATTCGTTAAATTTATTTCTTTGGTATATGTTATCATCATTTTTTGAAGGGGGGTGGTGTGGACGAATTCCGAGTGCTACCTATCAGCCTCCTAGGCCTCCTATCCGTCACTTGTGCCTCAAGTCCATCTTTCGTGTCTCAAGCACGTCTTTTGCCCCAGGCTCGTCTTCTGCCTCAGGCTCGCCTTCTGCCTCAAGCTCGCCTTCTGCCTCAAGCTTGTCACCTGTGTACGTAGCAAACTCCACGTTAGAAGAACCCGAGATTTTCTTCTCGAGAATACCCCTCTGATGCTCAAGTCAATCTCTTCTCCGGATGATGGAAGCTGAAGAGCTTAGCAAGAGAGTTTTCCAGTTCAGACGACGTCAAAATGTTATTGCCTCCTTGCGGTTGCGATGACGTGAATGGATGTTGTTTGTCACGTGTCTGCCACCTGTTCGTCAGCTGCAAACACGTCACACCCAACGTTATAGGGCCCCGAGGTGTGTGCCTCAGGAATATCCCTCCGACGCTCAAGTTAGACTTGCTTTAAATGCTGAAGGCTGAGAGATAGAGTAGAGAAAATATGCGTATCTCAATGAGAGAGCTTGGAGCTCTATTTATAGAGGTGAAGATGGTTACTTGGGAAATGACTATATCACCCTTGAACCTTCTTTAGGAATATTCTAAAACCTAGGGTTGATTCAGGAATTCGCACTTGGGCTTGTGACCGCTAGCTACTTGGACTGAGCCCACAAGACGTCGAAGAGATCGAGAACTGTCAGTGGCACGCGAACTCGTTAGCCAAGGTGCTCGACTGCCTGTGTGAGTTTCTGGCCATGGATGGTTACTGCCCACATGGAGCTCTTCTGCCCGCACGTGGATACTGCCCGCTGGAGTTGTTGGCTGCGTAGAGGAACTCGCACCGTGTTGCTGCCCCCACGCAAGGGGCCTTCACTAGCTGTCCATCAAGGTTGTTGTTGCTGGCCACACAACGTATATGCGAGTCCTGGCCACGGAGCTGCTGCTGCCGGCACGAGGTGTTGCCCGCAGCTAGCCTTGGAGATGATGGCCGCGCTGGTAGTTGCTGCTGCTTGACACTAAGGGGCTGGTCGTGGATGGCTTCTTGCCCGCGAGGTCTCCTAGCTTGTGTGAAAGTTGTTGGCCGCATGGGGGGGGCTGCTGCCTGCAGCTTATGCTGCTTGCACGGATGGCGACTGGTTGCGAGGGCCTAGCTGTGATAACCTGTCCCGGTTTCATCACGGTTTGGTTTTGGTTCGGGTTGATTCCGGTTTAAATTGAATTTAAGTTGATTGGGTTATTT
>JAOWBR010178371.1:0-19814 GCA_028571145.1 Dionaea muscipula
ATCATTTCAGAAAAATTTATAGAGCGTATTTTTAAATCGGCTCAAAACGTACTTTTCGACGTTCGGATGGAGCTCTTCCAGTCATTATTTTACGGCGACCGTGAAACGTGAAATGTCTTAAAATGTCATTTTCTATGCATCCACCGTTCAGATCGTCTCAAAATATTATAGAAAAAAGTAGCAGTAAACTTGGAGGTAAATTTAGCGTCCCATTAACCTGCCCCTATATAATAATATATATATGGTGAAGAATATAGCTAGGTTAGGTTAGGTTAGGTTAGGTTACCTCAACAAGTTGGTCTTCGGTCAGGGCTGCCAAATTAACGAGGATGGGAAAGCGCCCGACAAATTCAGGAATCAAGCCATAAGCTATAAGGTCATTACTTTCTACCTGACAGTCAGTGACAGTATTATTTATACCCAAGGAAGAAAGAAACCAATAAAATTACAAAGAAAGCTAGGCTGGACTGGAATGAATGAATTAAAGATATGCTTTCATCTTCTTACTAGCTAGTTAGTTTGCAAAGGGCATGAAAAATAAATCAGTGCTTACATTATCCAACAATGATGAAGCTACGACAGCATTAGTCGGACCGCTAGTCCTCATATTTGCACGCACAGGGGAACCAAAACCAATAGAAGAATCATGGCGTCTGCAATTAACATGCATAATTTAAACCAGGAGTGGAGTGGAGTGGAGTGTAGAAACTAGAGAGTAGTTAAATGCATTATTATTATTATTATGTAGGCATAGGCACCTCTCTGATATGGTCTTCTCCAAGTCGATGAAGGCACCTCCACAAATAAAGAGGATATCCTTCGTGTCTAGCTGCATGAACAAACATGAATAGAAACACGGAAAGGAATGAGAAAACTAAAAGTCACAACTTGAATTGTATGAAACTAAAAGTAGTGAGAATACCTGTATATTATCACCCCTTGGATGTTTTCTAGCACCCTTCTCAGGTACGTTGACAATCTGGATAAAAAGAAAAATGACCAATCAGTTAACAGAAAGAAAATAAGGTGCATGATCATGACCACTTGACTTGCATCTAGATCTCCGATGCATAAAACAAGACGTACAAATAGTTATAACGCTCTAGGCTCAGAGCCCTGTCAACCACACTCAATCAGGCACATTATTATTGATTATCCTCCCGGGTTTGAAAAAGATTAAACGTTGTTGATAGAGATGGAATCCAATCAGAATTATATTAAAGCTTCATTTCAATTTGCCTCCAACCACCGATGTGGGATTAGGGCATCACAATCTTCCCCACTTAAAACACCCCACTTATAACACCCCAGGTTTAAAGCCCTGCCAACCACACCCAATCAGACACATTATCCTCTTGATTTTGAAAATGTTAAGTGTTGTTGATAGAGATGTAATCCAATTAGTCTTATATACTAAAGCTTCATCTGGCCCCAACCACCGATGTGGGATCGGGGTATCACAATAGCAGGACTCGATTGTTGATCAATGCCTTGTACCAACTTCTGCGACTTTAGCAACTTGAACATTTGCCCATCCGTTTTTTCCATGTACAATTTGCCTAGCAGGTCATTGTCCTGATATTGCAAAAGACAAACAAATGGCAACCCCAACCTCACTATGATGTAGATATCGATGAAATTTATAAATATGGTTTCCCTAGAAAACGTCGAAAGGATGTATTGAGGTGTCATGATCCAAAAGCCAGGAGAACCCACTCACTGTTCCTTCCAGAATTTTTAGTAGTGCCTGCTGTACACCCTCTCCAGATACATCTCTGCTTACATTAAGGCTCTCCGCCTGCAAATTTACGAAACATAATTTATTATATACGTGTATCATTTCTTAGAATAGACAATCGAATAACAGAAACATAGAGCTGCAGATCCCCAAAATCAGTAGGAGAAAAACCTTTTTCGTGATCTTGTCAACCTCATCAATGTAAACAATGCCCTGTTGGGCAGCTGCCACATTATAGTCTGCGGCCTGCATTATTAAAGCAAGCAGTCGGTTACAAAAATATGCCGGAGAAGTACACGTTTTTCAGTTCCAACATCGAGACTGCTAATTCCTAAATCACAGCTTTACCGTAAGAAGCTTGTACAATATGGACTCTACATCTTCTCCTACATACCCAGCCTGCCATAGCAAAAATATCCAACTAAGAGCGAGCTTGACAAGAAACAAACAAGAGTTTGTCCTCAAACAATCTTGCCCAAAATGTAAGAGAATCTAAAGTCCAGATGCCAAAGAAGAAAGAGCAGAATGAAGATTCTAAGTACTTGTCCCGACTCTTGGAAGAAAGCAAAAGTTTTTCCACCAACCTGAGTAAGTGTGGTTGCGTCTGCCATTACAAACGGAACATTCACAAGCTTCGCCAAGGTTTTGGCAAGTAATGTTTTCCCTGTCCTTGGAGCAAAACATTTGAAAGCAAGCGAATGACAACAGTTCTGAAGGAGATAATCATGGTAGATAAATAAAAACCACGAAGAAAATACATTCTTTCTTGCAGCTGAAACAGTCAAAATTTTGTGTCTTAATATCACGTCGGTGAACCTACTCGACAACCATCAATTATTCACAAACAGGTAAAAAAATTCAAAAAGAAAAGCATAAACTACTTCATTGAGTATACCAAGGAGGAAAACATTCCAGCATCTTTTTAGCAGGAAAAATAAACCGACGCATAAGCTTGCCATGGACCATGGTTTCCACCATGTGCCAACATTAACAGAAAAGAAAAGAATAGCACAATGAGCAAAAATACTGCAAAAACAAACAAAACCACTTCCCCCCAGTAAGTAGAGGCAGTAACTCAGAATACCCTTTTGCATCATTCCGCTTCAAATATTTTCAAAACATACACTGGTTTTCTCCACCATCTTTTATGGTCCTTTCTCTCCCCCTTTTATTCTGAGAAAACAACTCAAGCACCAGCCTAAAGTTTTTGTCATCGGTCATCTATTAGCGTCAGTCTTCAACCGCATGCCAAAGCTTCATTTCCCCTTGCAAGATGTCACATCCAGCTCAGTATCATCTATCTCTCAAGTCCCACCCATTATTTGCAGCAATTAAATAAATTCATAATAAATTGAGCACCATATGGTGGTGAGCGTAGGACGAATAAGTTTAAGTCCTTAGGATCTCTCATTCAGGATGATGGAAAGATTAATGAGGAAGTAACAAACAGAATTTAATGTGAAGTGACAAAAGTGAAGGCTACCTCGGGTATTCTGTGTGACAGAAGAATACCTTTAAAGTTGAAAGAGAAATTTTATCAAACCGCGATTAGACTCGTCTTATTGTATGAGATAGGGTGTTGGCCGATTAAGAAAAATCACGCTTAGAGAGTGGTGGTGACAGAGATATGTACGTTGAGATGGATGCAAGGTACTCGATGAGAAAGAATAAAAAATGAGGAGATTAGTAACCAAATAGGTGTAGCACCGGTGGTTGATAAGATGAGGGAGGAGAGCCTGCGTTGAGTGGGCCACCTGTGGAGGAGACCAACAGATGCGTTTGTTAGAAGAGGGGAGTTGATTATAATGGAAGGTAGGACGAGGGGGCAACTAAAAAAGACTTAGGATGAAGTGATTAGAAGTGACCTTGAAATGTTGCAACTTACTATGAACGATGTCCTGCACCGTATCGATTGGAAGATGTGAATACGTGTGACCGACTCCACTTAGTGAGATATGATCAAGATGATGATGATGGAAAAATGCATTCAAATCAATATCAGGAGCAAAAGAAGAAAGAAGCAACAAAATGTTTCCTTCTCAGTCATATATCATAAGATGTCAAACTCTATAAACACAAGCTTTCCTAGGATTGGAATGACAACTCCACCAAAGAATCCAATTTCATGATTCATGAACCACCAAACAAAAAAGTGCTCCGCCTTTGCAAAGGGCCATACTGAAGGAAACCTCTGAAATCCAATACATAAGCACTTATACCTCCATAAGAAATTTTGTACCAAATGATTAACAACAAAACTCCAATGCCGACAAGATACTAGGGAAAATTGTGCAACAAGGCACTGCTCAACCTCTCCCAAACTTGGGTAGAAGGAAATGAAACAAACTATAAGCGGACAGCAGAAAGTTGCTCAGCATTCTTCCCTAACTCTCCCAACAAGTATCCCAAATCCAAAAGAGATAAAATAAATAGGCTGCCAAAAGATGGGCAATCAACACAACATAATCGACACCATCAAAGAGGATTATACCAGATTCCAAACAAAAGGGAGGAGACAAATTCCACCTACATCACTGCAAATCCAAAAAAGTTGCGGCACCATCCAAGCACACAATATTTCACCCAGTCCAAACTTTGTTTATTGTTGTGCTTGCTCTATTCTTTTCCTGATAACTAGTAGATTCAAAGAAATCCGTAAACCACAGACATGACCCCGAGGAAGCCATTTTTAAACTTTCAATGCACCAAGGAGTAAACGGTCTAATAACAACTGCACACAAGGACGAAACTGGATTACCTGAGCCTGTTGGTCCCATTAAAAGGATGTTGCTTTTCTCAAGTTCAACAGGTTCATCATCTATCATGTTTGCTTTTCCATTATCAGAATCTCCTGGCTGCCTATTTTTGAAATCAATTCAACAAGAGAACATCTACTGTTAGTCAATTATGTCCAAGAAAAGGAATAACAAAGGCAAGAAACTTGTTACCAAAATAAGAAAACAACATAGAGCACATCACACTTATAATATGAATGAGACAAGTGTTTATCATACATCAGCAAAAAATAAAGAAATATGTTGAAAACGGTATTTTGCTGATCCATAACATTGAGCAAAAATTACAGGACAACAAAAAAAGATGTTCTACACAAATGCACAACACAATGACTTCAAGGATAAGGCTTTCCATTCCTATAGTTTCGGGAATGCACGTTAACTGATTCCTACAAAATAAAAAAAAGATGTTCTACACAAATATATACCTGATTCTGTATCACCTGAGATACATTAACACAAATTTTATGGTGCTAACAATACGAGTGTGCATCAATGGTTACAATCACCAACCTCTGCAAAGTCTCGTAGTAGATTCGCTTGTAGTGATTGTAGACAGCAACAGATAGCACCTGAACAAAACAACCAATCAAAATCCACAGCCAATATAAAATGACTGACCAACACATCAACTGATAAACTGATCTGATGGATGGAATGGAACAGTGTATCTTTTTACAACTCAATTATGTCATTGTACTTCTATTCCGGATAGCTGATGGAAGTGCTTCCAGTAAAAGAACTCATTTAAAGCATGGGAAAGCAGTCATCAAACCAAGATCAAAATTTCAACTATTGTACTTCAAGATCAAAAGGTAACATAAAATGTAGGACTGAACACAAGCACAGAATTGTAAGCTCCTAAACAAAACATGAAGTGAGAATTTATGAACATCGAGGTGTTGACATATAAAGTAACTATTCCGATTTTTTTGATATGGAAACTATTACGAATTCACTAAGCCAAGTAGATCATTCACATGAAAAACATTGCAAACACAAATCTATCCATATCCGACAAATCTCCATCCACTGTAGTAATGCGATGAATTTCACAATCTTAAAGCCAAATTCAGTCAAAGACTAAATACCTTCTTTGCCTTCTCCTGTCCAATCACAAACTTATCAAGCCCTTTGAAAATCTCCTTCGGCGTAGGGAAACTGTTTGCCAAATTGGACCCTCCCCAACACCCATCCTTGGAATTGGACCCTGACCCAGAACCCGAACCCGAATTGGCTCCATAACCCCCACCGCCTCCACCGCCTCCACGACCAGTATTCACCCCGGAACGGACCAAAACTCCATCCCCAGGAGGCTGCCAAACCTCAGGAGGATCACCACCACACCTCAAATGACCATTCAATTGCTTCAAACTTCGAATATCAAAACCCGTAAAGGCCGAGCCTTTATCCACAAATTCACCTCGGAGAGAAAGGGGCTTGAAGGAAGTGAAATGATAAGGGGTATTGGTGAAGTAAAATTCATCGTACTTGCTCCTGTGGGCATTAGCCTGGGAATTCGAGAGACGACCCACGTGCATATGGTTCATCACAAAGTACTTGAGCTGGGAACCTGTTAGTATCGCTGCTTTCCTCGCCGATTTTGATCTCAAAGCAGCCACAGCCATGGCGGGCTCGCAAAAAGGTAACTTCTAGTTCTAGATAGGGGCTAGAGACGGGGAGAGAGAGAGAGAGAGAGAGGGGAAACGAAATCAGAAGAAATTAAGACATGGGTAGTGTGTCATTTAGATTTAGATTTTAGAAGGCGTGGGAAAATGGGTTCCTGTCAGATTTCGTATGGAAGTGCACAAAGAGAGCTTGATTGGAACATTGGATACATTGAGGGGAGCCGCCCATTGAATTGAAATGGGTAGTTTTACAAGTTTGTGAGATTGTACCGTGTGGATGATCAGATTTTACCAACATCAGGAAGAGGCCAACAGGAATGGTGCTTTTTAGAAACTGAAACGATGTCTTGAGAGGATTTGGATTTGTAATCAAGGATGTTCAAGGAAAGATGATAATAAGATGCAGTGCAGGTCCAATGAACATTTCATCACCGTTAATTCTTGAAACATCACAGCATTGGAACAAGTGATTTTGAGAACTTCTAACTTTCATATCCATAGCCCAAACGGGGAAATTTTCAGCCTTTCAGGTAAAATATCCGCTGCGTCTTTTTTCACTCCTAATTCCACACATGGCAACTTCTTTTTCACTCCTCAATCCACACACGGCATGTTGAGATTAGCGAGATCAAAATGATTTGGTCTTTACTCATCTGAGCAACACTCTCTCTTTTACTGAGCCATATCCATAGGGAAAAAGGAGGACAAATACTCGAAACCCTGATGATTGGAATCAAAAGATCAGAGACGCTATACCCTGCATGTTTAGCTGGAGACGAAATGCTTAAGCCGAGCGGCATCATCCTTGTTCTCTAGATTTTCGTTTATTGGGGAGAACCAAAATGGATGATCCCATCAAGCCACTTCAAAAAATTTAGCTTCCAATAGTAGTTGAGGTTAAAAAAACACAAGGCACGAGTACAGATTGAGGTTAGAGCATGGAGATTCCTCATACAAGACATCCCTCATACAAGACATCGGTTATATTCACAATGAAGAACAATCACCAGTAGAAGAGAGACACACTATGCCAAAAATTTATTATCTATATATTATATAAACATCTAGGAAGAAGACTTCCGCATAATGTCATGGCATATCTTCCATATCTTTGATGAGTTTCCTTGATTCATCCACAGCAGCACTAGCAGCATACAGCGCCATCTTCTTCACCTAGAAAACCCACCAAAAACAAGGAAATATGAAAGCAACACACATGAAACCCGGTGTCAAACACCCCAAAAGTTCCAAAGTCTACTACACATAGCCTGTAGGCTTCAACGGTACATAATTAATATTGCATTATTTGAAAATTGTGAACTTGTACAAATTCTCTCTAATATACATATCATATCAACAAGTGAGGATTGGGGTGGAGGTATTTTTTTTTGTCTCTACCTTTTTCTTCCTCAATGAAATCAAATTATCACACATTGACAACTGTTTTGGTTTAATATTTGTTATGTAATGAAAAAAAATTACCACATTAATTATTTACTGTGTCTTGGCACGGACATCTGCTAGTAACAGGTACATAGCGTGCCTGTATGAATATATGTATATGTATTCATATGCGTAATAAAACAAGAACATAGGAATCAAGATATGGCAAGCTCATATGCATATACACACACAGAGAGAGAACATGTTTTCGGAAAAAAAAAAAAAGAAAAAATAAATAAAGGACACCAAAACTTGGCATATGCCTTGCGATGAGCAGGCTCAAATATGAGATGCAATGACAAAACTAAGAGAATTCCAACAAGAGATATCATGACACTGCATTTTAATGGCTCAAAATATTAAAGAACAAATTGATTAACGAGAATAAACTAGATTTTCCAAGTCCAAGCACATGCACAGCAATAGAAATAGCCAGTTGGTCTTTCACAGAGAGGATAACGATAATATTTCTTGCATTTGCCATAAAAGATACATTTGTGTGTGCAGTGCAATGAAGAACAAGAATTGTGCAAGGGGACTCAACGATCACATACCTCCACCTTGTCCTCCTTAGATCTATGGGTTTTAGGAAGCAAGCGGAATTCCTGAGTCAATCGTATGCATTCTTGAATGTTCTCAGGTGATACAAAATCCAGCGCCACTTTAATGCAAGACTGAGACAGAGTATCAATGGAAAGGATAAGCATAAACAAATATACTCAAACACGGGCGAGTATATTTGCAGATAAGCATAACGATATTCATTCTAGACTTCTGGATGATCAATCAAATGCATAAGTGGGCAGATGTATAGGTTTTAGAACTCACTTGTCTATTTCTCACTTGATGCGGGCATCCTGCGGGGATGAAAACTGCCTCACCAAGATGCTGTTCAAATGACCAGGGCTCAACACCTGAAAGCCAAATCAATGGCATATGTCAGTCGCTTTCACTTATGGCATAACCAGAATAACAATGAGTGAGAGAATTTCTCACCAAACTCCTCCTTCAACTGTTGCTTATGCTTCTCACTCAAATAGAAGGTTTGATCATGAATAGGATGAATAACCTGACACAAAGGCATCGCTTCAGATAGGAAGCATTGGTATAAAAAACAAAGACGGAGAGATTGTTTTATCTACAGAACCTACAGATTCCACAGGAAGGTTATTTATGTGGCAAAACTCTTGTTGATGCTTCTTCATGTACTCGATTAACTTGGGGACATCTTCTCTACGGAAGATGTCCCAAATAGCACCTCCACATGATTTATTCGCAGCAAAATCAATCTTCATGGAATCACGAGTCCTGCGACCATTTCTAAGAAAGGTTGCCTTCGAAACATTGCTCCTGTCCTTTGACTCCTCAGAAATGGGCAGAGAGGGCAGATAATCACCTTGATGGAACGAGCCCTTTTGCTTCCTATAATTTGTGGTACCTTTTCCATTAACAGCTGCCGTGTAATTAGCATCAGGTGTATCAACCCACGGAGAGACGACAAGAGGGCAAGTCAAGTCAAGATTAGAAAATTTTGCCTCTGAAACATCTCTCCCATTATTCTGCTCCTCGGCAATTACCTCAGACTCAGAGGGTTGAGAATAATCTTGATGGCATGAACCTGTTCCCTCAATATTTTTTGTAGTAACTGCTCCAACTACAGGGTGGGTAAAGTCAAGATCATTCTGATTTGGTAAATTCAGATTCTTAAATAAGAAATCGTTGTCACAACAATCATCTGCTTGTATCCCAGGTGATATTTCGACCTCGCTGGTGAGGCTACAATCTTTTCCTAAGCCGACATCACAGAAATCTCTAGATTCATGTTCCCTCTGCAATTTGCGGATAATCCTCTTCTGCCTCGAATCAACCTTAACCTTGGTAGTATGTAGCAATATGTTGACCTATCAGGAGAAGCATCATAATAGGACTCTTGGAGGGTTAAAAATAATGGTAAAATTAAAATATAAGGCTAAGAATAGGCAAAATGTTCATATGCAATTATGTGCAGCAGTATCCATGCATTCTGAAGATAATTTCAGCATATATTATACACACACACACACACACATAAAACACACAAATCATGCAAGAAAGTTATCACAAGTAAATTGTAATCTAATGAGGAAGAAAGAATTCGGTAACAAGAACCGGGTCAGTAAACAACCAACATAGAGGAAAACCTAAATAACGTACGAAAGGAGATAACCAAATTAAAGAACTTCAAAGCGACGGATGCATACCGCATCAGATACATCACAGTGCAACTTAGTCACAGAATCACCAACCCCAAGTTCTTCAAAAAATCCATATGCAATGTAAGTTTTGGGACCCAAATCCGGTTTCCGAGAACCATCAGGTAGTTTTGACGCCAGGTTGAGAACACCTGTTTTTGGATGGGTATAATCATTGTAAGGAAGCATAGAGATAAACTCAGAACCATGTCTTGGCAAGCATTCTTCAAATGTAGTTGATGCAGGCCAATCCTTCAACTTCAGCATCTCTGGCCAGCCATTCCTATGACGGCGACCTTCCAAATAACCCTTAAAGAAATGGTAGATATCAATCTCCACCTGCAGAATGAAAATGAGTTTCACGTTCTGAGCTTTAGAATAGACTACTCTTTCCATTCAGTGTCTAATGTACTAACAATTCAATGTATTGAGAAACCAATATTCTAAAGCAAGCATGCATACTCTTTCATGCAGTTACACATCTCTCCACTGTTTGCAGGGAGACGATGCTGTCCAATTTCATGCAAACCAAGCACATACCTCACACCAGTCGAAACAATCAATGGCCTGAACACCGAGTGATTCCTCCTTCATTACTTTTTTGGCACCCCGAAATGCCCTCCACATGACCATTGGTTCCCAACTAAGACCAGTTGTTGTTTCAAGAACATTTCTAACTATAACTGGTTCACCTCGCATCCAGTGTATCTGAAAGTGCTCAATTTCATCTTCACCAAGAGTTAGGGAACCTGGGCAATACAGAAAATTATCCTTAGTATCTTTCCGGGAAGCTGCCTGCCTCATCTCTGAATTTTTTTCTCCAACCGTAGCGAAACTTGCATGAGAGCATATATGGCACCCATTAGAAGAACCAGCACCAGGAACATGGTAATCAACAGTGAGATCCTCTACACTCTTTAACAGGGTGTCCACCCAATTTGGTTCCAAGATCCGTCTCAAACCAAGAATATTAGAGCCACAACCTCCAAGTGATTTTGGTGGGCAAGGGATACTGCCATCTATTTTGGCTTTCCACTCAGAAGAGTCAGAGACTATGTCAACCACAATATGGTCTGTTGGGAGTCCTTGACTCTCCCATGCGTGTCTCTGTTGATCCGCATTAATCTGTCTCCTTGCACAAGTACCTTGTGAAGGCTCTGCTTCAATACCTCCAGGTTGAGAACCATTTCTGAGTTCTTCACAACAGGCGAGACACAGATCATAAGAACAATCAGGATTTGGGCAGCTTCTGTGGAAATTTATAATGGATGTATGGCAATTGTCACTGTTGAATAAAAATAAGTGCAATGTTACAACTTACAGGTATATGTTGAGCATTTCATGGGTTAATTTACATTTGCAGGGTCAAACCTTTGATTTCATCACTAAAACAAGAAATGTCAAAAGAGACAATTATGTACTCAAAAAGTGATTTGAGTATTGGAGCGTCCATGATCATATCCTATATTGGAGACCAAAAGCCAGCACAAATCAAGTAACAAATTTATTGTCATGGTAGCAATGGCGTCCCGGATCACAGAAGCGGGCTGTTGGTGACAACATGGAAACTGTTGCCATCATGACCCTATTTCTTTTTGGAAATTCAATAAAGAGATTCTGTTAATTTGCTTTTCCAACTTGCACTAGGAACCCCTAAAATTATTCGAAGGATCGTTGACATTATTTCAAATATGCAGAACAGAGTACATGTTAGAGGACAGTTTATCCTATTTATCTAGCTGAATTATTTAAAGCATATTAAAAATGTTCTAAGTTGCCTTATTTAAAGCATATTAAAAACGTCCTAGGATCCCTTATTCGTGAAATTTTACCTACATGCCTGACTTGTGAACATTTGAGAATATTAACATCAAGTAAAATATTCACTATCAAAATGAGAATTGTGAATGTGCACATAGAATGTTGTACTAGTGCTCTCTTTCTTTCCAATTTTTCTCTGTCACTTGCTCCTTAACCTTTTTCAACAAAGTATCACTGTAAAAACCAATAACAGACAATAACAGTTGTGCTGATGCAGAACAATTTTGGGAAAAGAGCATTGCATCAGTGAATATCATACAGACATTCCTCAAATATGATACGGACGTTATTTAGTTTCATGTCCCAAATGGAAGGACAAAATGTCCTAATAAAAAAAGCTAACCAATTCAAAAAACTTATTCAAGAGCTTTAAATGGTGACAATACTTGCACAAATGGAAAATAGAAAATGGAAAATGGAAAATGGAAAATGGAAAATTTAAGAGTACTCAGTTTGAACGAAATATTGTAATGTAAAGTAAAAAAAAAAAAAAAAAAGCAAGAGAAGATACCATAAAGCTCTATCATCTTCATCAAACATCGCCCTTGATATATCATCTTCTTTGAGTTGGATGCCTAGTAAAGAAAGAGCAAATTTTATGCTTTGCCAAATGAACAAGCTGAAATAATCTAAATATTTTCTAATACTCAAGTCAATAAGAATGCCAATAAATTAAACCATCAAAAAAGCACATGGATGAATACCATGTATTCTAGCTTCAACAGCTATTTCACAAATCTGCTCTTCCTGAATTTGCTTGAGAAAGGGGCATACTTTGCTCATCAAGTAAAGCAACCTTTGCAATTTGACGCTCTTCTTTAATGCTTTGTGTCTGCCCTGCAAAAACCTAATCATGGTTTTGGCATCAAGTTAACCTTGAAAGAAATTGTTATGGTGAAATGGCAGGGACAGCAGGAAAGCACCATGGAAGGATTTTTCTGCAGACATCTTTTGCAGTTACAATTGCCACGGCAGTATGGGCATGCTTTCTCAACTTCTTCACTTGTTCTCTCTGGATACCTAATCCATTGAGTACATCATAGAACAGAAATTATAGCTTTGCAAATGCACACTGACGAGGATATCTAATCCATTGAGTATATCATGAAACAAACTCTCACATCATAAATGCAAGCTAACATAGACATGCAACAAGTCATAATGACTTCAAAAAAATCTACCCAGAAAACAAAATCAAGTGATAAAAAAGCAGGAGGGAAGCTGCTAGATGGTATAGATAAACAATCCTGGATCACCTTCTGCAATTAAAAGGCTGAATGGAAACCTTGTTCTAGCACTTATCTTCAAGAGAAGCAAGAGTTCATGCATCTCATGAATTTAGATTAGCATCTTGTACAAAATGCATCAGTGGAGAAATCTTCACTTTTTCAAAGTAATACAGAGATTACCAATTTTTAAGGCACCCTAGGCAATAACGCCTCCTGTTGCAGTTTGAACATGAAATAACAACACCCTTATCACTCCGCAGGCACTGGTGACACATAGATTTTTGCCGACTTCTCTGGTTCGTGATGTCCTAGAAAACAATGGAAATATGTTATTAGAATAAAACCAGATTCTTCGAGCAAGATCAAAGCTGAAACCTATTAAATATTTCTTCCATGAATATAACAAGGCTTTGTTGTTGCTGTTGATGATGATTATAAGAAGGCACGAGTTTGGGGGTACTCCCAGGCAGTGTTTTGTAAGTAGCTACTGCATTAGTGCCTGCAAATGCCTCAACTCTATTGACTCATAGTACAACGAAGACAATGGTCAAACAGACTCTATTGGATTCAACAATTGACAATGAGTTTGAAATATATACAAGGATGACATCCTTGAAATATATACAATGGTCAAACGGACTCTATGGTCAAACACACTATTTGCTTCAAAACCTATAATGAAATTGGAAACATACATGAAAACATAATTTCTTTCTTCCTTAATTCTCATCCTTCAAATCCAAAAATCACAGAAGAAGATTTTGCTTAAGCAATTTGATCAGTTAAAGACCATCACATCTTCATTTCCAAAAGGCAAGTAAATTTCAAGAACTCACTGCCAATTCCAAAGCAGCTTTTTCCTCTTCACTAAGGTTTACATCTCCTGCAACCGGACTTCTCTTCGGTTTGTAACCATCCCTTCTCAGCATTACCCTCGGTCTACTCAAATTTCCTGCTTCAGATAAGAGATTTCAAACATTAATCCATGTTATGCAAACTGCATGGCAAATTATATCATCTGTATCTTATATCCATATCTACAACCAAGTTACGTCCACCGTAGAAGTTACTGCTGTCATGAACGATCATCCCTTACCTTCTGAACAATTTGGTTGTCTGTGCTTCCCTTTGTTAATGGAGTCACCTATATCACCATTTTTTCCTCTTGCAGTTGAAAATTTTGCAGCATGAGTGAAGGTGTCTTTTGGAACCTGAAACAGGCCAGGTTCATCCTTTGTCTCAAAAATCAGAACTTCTGATGAAAAATGAACGTGTTTAGATGGACGGATATCTCCTTCATTCTTTGAGTCCAGCTCCTGGTGAAACATATAATCCTCAATGGGATTTCGGTCCCCAGTTAGAATGTCATCAGTATCTACTCTCCCCTTTGTTTCTGAACCTAGCTTCTTTTCTTTAGGTAGATTGTCACCTTGACTACCAGTTTCTTCCCTACCATCTACCTGTTCGACGAATATCGCTTCCCTATCATATTTCGTCTTTTTATTCTTTGAACCCTTAGGTCGCCCTCTCTTGCCACGAGAAACTTCCTTCACACCAACCATTACACTAGAATTTTTCGACCATGCTTCAAAATCACCCTCTTTCTTAAAAATCTTCTTTCCATTCTTTGAGCCCTCGGGTTGCCCACCATTTGCCTTGGATGCAGTGCTCCATGCTTCACCATTAACACCACCACTTACATCACCAGACCAGTTTTCGGCCTCATCAAAAAAACCAGAGTCTTCAATCTTATTCCCCTCATCGACATTGGCTAAACCTAAACCCTCAACACCACCCACAAATCCATGATTTGTTATCTTACTTTTTGAACCCTTAGGTCGCCCTCTCTTGCCACAAGCAACTTTCTCAGCACCAACAATGACACTCGAATCCTGGAACCATTCCTCAAAACCAACCTCTTTCTTGTAGATCTTCGGTCTCTTCTTTGAGCCCTTGGGTCGCCCACGCTTCTCACCACCGCTAAATTCACCGAACGAGTTCTCTAACTCACTAAGAATGCTGTCTCTACCTTTATTTTCTTCATCAGCAGTTGCTAACCCTAAACTCTCAATTCCTCCACCCTCACCAACTCCATTTATACTCCTATTCTGCGACGCTTGGGGCGTACCCAGCTTCTTGACGCGATCAACAACTTGATTCGTCTCTTCACCCTCCCGCTGGCGCTTACGCTTCCTTCTAGCGGTGTCTATCGAACGCTGAAATCGGTTAATCTGCATATGTAACAAGCCCATGAGATGGTGCCTCTCGCAAAATGACTCCCCTTGCATCACTCTCTCTGGACATCGCCAGTCCGGCGCTTCCCTTCTACTGCACCTCTCCTCCGCCGGAACTTCCTCCGGAGCCTCCCCCGTCATCTCTCCCTCTGCCCGAACTTCGGTCGGCACCTCCAACATCGTCCCCTCTCTCCCTCTCGCAGTGAAGGGATAAAATTCCGCAAGCGGCACGACTAGATTAGCTGTAACTGAGCATGGATCACTGATTCACCGTGTGAATTTGGCAGGTGAAGAGGATTCGAATTGAAAGGTATGATTTTGAAAAACATTAAATTAGGGTTTTGGAGCGATTTGGGAGCGGATGGTAACCGGAGTAGGGTGAGGGAAACGTTATGGTACGGTGAGGCTCAGAGAGGGGGACCCAACTCCTTCAGTGCCATCCAAACATCAATAATGGCTGACTGGTTGTATGATTATCGACGGCGATCTGGTCTAGTCGGTGTAAAAAAGGAAAAGGAACAAACATGCTTTTTTGTATTCTTGCAAGCTATTTCCGCGCACACCTTTTGACGGCGCACAATTTAGAGCAAAATTTAAAAAAAAAATTCTATCATTTACTCATTCTTTTAAAAACTCTCCTTTAACATTTTTCAATTTATCCCCGGATCTTTATAATTTTGATCAATTTACTCTTTAATTTTTGTAATTTTGAGGGCTGGGTGTAGCCACGGAAGGTCAAGGATAAGGTCAGAGGTCGAGGATTATATAAAAAGTTTAAAATTCTTTATAATTTTTTATTTATTTAGAATTTTATAGAATTTTTTACGGTTTTCAAAAATTTTAATTATATTTTTTGATAATTTTAATTATGTATTTTTTAAAAAAAATAATATAGTGTGTGATATCTTTACAATTTTAATTATGTATTTTATGTATTTTTAAGGTGTTGTTTGGTTTGTCTGTTTTTCAGTTTTCAGTTTTTTGTTTTCAATTTTGAGTTTTCAGTTTTGAGTAAAAATAGAAAACAGAAACTTGTTTAGTTTATAATTTATATTTTGCGATTTATAATTTATAATTTATTAGAGTTTGAGCGTCTTACTTGTTTTGGGTGTTTTGAGAATTTCTATCGAAAACACCGAAAACAGTTTTTCTTCGTTTTTTGCATTTTGAAGATTTTGAATTAAAAACTATTTTCTATTTTTTCAAGACACAAAAAATAGCAAATTCAAACGAGACACGTTTTTATTTTCTGCAATTAAAATAGAAAACACATAAAATAAAAAATTATCCAAACCAAACACCGTCTAGCATTTCATTCAAGTCAAAACTCCAAAACAACCCGTTTATACCGCTAATACAAGTCAATGCCACCGAGTACACTTTATATAAACAGCTGCCCTTTGTCCCTCCAACGATCAAACCCCCAAATAGGATTATAAGGGGGAAACAAAACCCGCACAGTCAACCAAAAAAAACCCAAAAAAACCACTCATATATGTTCAATCTAATTACATATCCGAGCTGTACATTATAATTCTCAACAAAACTCCCCAGCCCTACAGCTTGGTTGCTAAAAATCCGAGCATTCCTCTCCCGCCACAAGTAGTTTATCACTGCAGCTAAGCATGTAAGCATTGACTTCTTTTAGAATAATTTTAGTGAATTTTAAATTTCTTTTAGAATTTTTTTATACGTTGTGAGAATTTTTTTATAATTTTTTTTATAATTTTTTTATATTTTTTTTGAACACGGCAAGAAAAGAATCTCATTTATAACCCCTAAATACACGTTCCATCTCTATACAAATTCAGCTGGGACTCCTTCAAAATATAGAGCACAGCAATATATCAGCTAGAACTCTTCATCTACAACTAACTATAAATGCTACTAGAAACACAGTCCACACAGCACCACTCAACCTTCTAAAAATCCTATAATTTCTTTCTCTCCACAACTCATAAGCTAATTGGTAACCATGGACCGTCGGACAATCCCACTCCTAGTTCTCTTCCTACCAACTTTTAGAACCCATCTCCATCATGTCTCCCAACTCGATCCTGCCCATCTCAACCTCAGTCCATGAAGCATATTTGCTCGGACCGCTTGTGCAAAGGGACATCCAAGGAAGAGATGGTCCTGAGTCTCCGGCTCCCAATCGCACATGCGACAAAGTCTTTCTTTGATCCTCAACCTATCTTGTATTATCAACCAGAAAATGAAATCTTTCCTTGGGGCAATCCCTTGGCTCCACGCCAGCTTCCAACATGGCTGGATCTCTCTTCTTCCTCTGATAAATTCATATGCAGCATGAGCAGAGAAAATGCCCGCATGCCCTGCAACCCATCGACATGGCTCATAGGTGGTATCTACAGCAACAATCACCTGGTCTCTCACCTTAAGCAATGTATTCCAAATCCAGGAGCCTCCTTTCACTCTGGCTATAGTCCATATACTTTCTCTTCTTAAATAAATCTCATGTATCCACCTTATCTAAAGACGATCTTTTTTCAAGACAATATCCCAAACATATTTAGCCAATATGGCAGTGTTCCAGCACATCAGATTTCTGATCCCCGGTCCTCCCCTCTTAATCGGTTCACAGATTTTATCTCATGCCACAAGAGCCCGATTTGCAGTCATCTGTGTTCCTGACCATAAGAAGGCTCGGAGTAGTTTCTTAATATGCAAAATTACACCCTTAGGAAAGAGGAAGATTTGTGCCCAGTATAGCTGAATATTAAGCAAAATACATTTGATTAGCTAGACTCTCCCCGCATATGAAAGCATCCTCACAGTTCAAGAAAGAATTCGATGAGTGATCTTTTCTATCAAAGGTTGGTAATGTCGGATCTGCAACTTTTTAGAAGATAATATTCCCTTTCCCTACTTCAAAGCCAAGGATACAGGCCAACCCTACCTTTTCCTAATTCTGCAAACCAGTAATGTACAAAGAACTCTTACCCAAGTTAACTACTAAACTCGAGCAAGAATCAAAATGATCCAACCACTCTTTAATTAGCTCTATGGATTTCCTCTCCGCTTTGGAGAAGATCAGTAAATCATCCGCAAAGCAAACACTTACAATTCCTAGTTGCTTGCACTTGGGATGGAATCAGAATCTCCCATCACTGGCCATACATTTCAGTCCACGCGTAAGGTACTCCATGACGAGCACAAAGATGTAGAAAGAAAGGGGATCTCCCTGTCGAAGCCCACGTCGAATTCAAAGAATCACATGAGCTCTCCATTAATATTAATAGAAAAAGAGGGCGAGGAGATTCAAGCCATAATCCATTTTAAAAATTCGGTCGGGAAACCCATCATCATAAGCAAATCATGAACGAACCTCCAATGAACCGAGTCATACGCCTTGCACAAATCAATCTTAGCAACACACCTTGATGAGATACATTTTCGGTCATACCCCATCATCAATTCTTGGCAAAGCAAGACATGGTCAACAATGGATCTCCCACTAACAAAGGCGCTTTGAGACCCATCCACAAGAGAAGGCAGAACCTCAACAAATCTGTCACAAATCATCTTTGCAATTATCTTATACAACGTAGAAACACATGCAATAAGCCTGAATTCACTTGCCTTGGCTGCATGTTCATGCTTGGCGATAAGGTGGATCACCGTAGTGTTAATCTCTTTGAGGATCTTCCCAGTTTCAAAAAATTCTAGGATAGCAATCTGCACATCCTCTCCTATCACTTCCCAAGCCTTCTTAAAAAATAACGAGGTATAGCCATCCTTACCTGGCACCTTGTCCTCCATGATATCACCCAGGGCCTTCCTAACATCAAATACAGTGAATTTTGCGACAAATCTCTGCTGCTACTCCACTGAGAGAATAGACTCATGTCTAACCACCGCACCATCAACAGATGCCAGGGGGGAGATTCTGATCCAATCAACTCCTTAAAGAATCTAATGAACTCCTTACCAATATCAGAATAATCCACCAATTTAGTCCCATTCTCCAAAACCAGTCTGTTAATCCTAGCTTTTCTTCTTCTACTCTTCAAGAGCGCATAGAAGTATGATGATCCACGATCCATAAGCGTAAGCCAATCATGTTTGAGTTTTTTGTTTTAAAATCATCTCCTCAACGGTGATAAGATCTTTGAATTCAATCACCACAGCATCTGCCTTTGCCTTTCCTTCAGCAGAGAACCTCTATCGAAGTTCCTGCTGGGCCTGCAAGAGCTTCTCACGGGCAGACTAAACACGCTCATTAAAACCAGAAAAATGTTGTCTATGAAGGTTTCAAAGCAACCCTTTCAAGGCCTTGAACTTTTGCACAATCTGGAACATTCGACATCCCTGCACCGGGGTCTCCCAAACCTGCCTAACCAATGGCAAAAACTACGAGTGGCTAGCCCAGGCGTTGAGGAACTTGAAAGCAGACCGTGGCCTAAGGAGCTGCAACAGGCAACTAATGATCACCGGGGAAGAATGGTCAGAGATCCCAGGTTCCAAGAAATGCGCTTCCGATCTGCCACCTTTATCAAACCACAGCTCATTCCCCATGACTCTATCAAGCTTAATGTCACACCCGCCTCCGGGTGAGACCGACACGATACCCGTGGGGGTAGTCCACATGCCCCGTAAACCTAAACCGAACCCAAACAATGCAATCAATCATGCTAACATCAATCATCATCAAATCAGAGTTTCTATCTATCATGC
>JAOWBR010178372.1:0-10876 GCA_028571145.1 Dionaea muscipula
CCCTATTTATTACCCACTACACCTCTCTTTAATCCGACGGTTGACATTTCTTCCCGCCCTTTTTTATCATCCTACGGTCGAAAATGTTTTGATATATTTTGGAGAGACATTTCAAAATATGTCATGCTTTGTATAATAGATAATAGATATATATATATATAGGGGAGGGTTAAAGGAACAAAAATGGTGGCAAAATCGGTGACAACATACATTAGCCGTGTGATGAGTGTCAAAATCGATGGCCCAGATTAATCTTCCTTAGGCGCTGACAAAAATCAGAGATGCTGACAAAACATTAAATGCATCAGTAAAAAAAAAAGGGAAAATGAAAATGAAATTAAGTTAAAGGAACAAAAATACACCGAACGATTAATCTTCCTATTCCTTTCAAAACCTAATCTCGCTACTCCTCTCTCTCTCTCTGCTCCACAGTTCCACCATTGTAGCCCCTTGAATTCCTTTCAATTCCGATGACGACGACAAGCAACACCGAACGACAAGGGAGGCTTGTCGACGAGAAGGGAGGCTCGGTAATCTGGGGCTAACAAAACCTAATCTCTTACTATTTTGCGAACGATCAAGTAAAAAAGAAATCTTCGACGACGGAAGGAAAGCAACGGCGAACAAGAAGGGAGGCTTGTCATCGAGAGAATTGGGAACCCTAAACGGTGAGTTCGATTTCCCTTGTATCTCCTTCATCTTTGTGTTCTCTGTTCCAAACCTATCCTCTTTCCTATCATCAACATTTGAGCTCGAATTTCATATCTAGTTTGATTGTCTTTAAGTAATTGGTATATTGTTTCTTCTGATTTGGCTTGTCTTTCCTGCTTCTTTCTTTGTAGTGGGTTTTGCTAGCTATATATGGATCGCAACGATGTTGAGGCTGAGGATTCTGAGGCTGTTGATGAGATCCCTGGACCCGTCAAGATAACATTTCATACTACTTTTTATTGGAAATTGCCATTCCAGTTTGTTGGCAAATCAATGTAACTTTGTTTTGTAAATGTAACATTTTTTGTTTGTTGTCATTGGCATTGCCATTGTCATTGCAGCTTCTTGAATTGTCATTACAACTTGTTGATAATACTACTTTTTATAATTGCAAATTGCTATTGCAGCTTGTTGATTTATCATTGCAGCGTGTTCATACTACTAGAATAAAAACTAGATTGAGGCTTTTTTTCCTTGCAGCCATACTGCTCTTTTGTTCGTCTTGATACTACATGAATACTGTCAATTTGCAATGACATTTTGCAAGATGCAATGATGTTCTGTCAAGGCAGAACAATATATTTTGTATTGGTCTCAAGAAGGCAATTTCACATAACACAACAGGAATGAAAAATAATAGTCCACAATCAGTTTCCTTGATGGCAAATTGAGATCAACAATCATCACAATTACATACACCATTGTCTAGTTAAACCACCACTACAAAGCAACATAAAGCACAGGTTATGTCATGGATCTTTGTTCCTTGATTGACAACTCGAAGACCTGTGCCGCATCATGAAGTGCTTGGACAAGTCCATTGTTGAAATCTTCATTTTGTAATGACCGATCAAGTTTGATCCTCATTGCTTCAACATCAGAATTAGCTACAAAGAAACCATCACAAAGTCCAATAGTGGGAGACAAAATAAGGCCAAGAGAAGGATACCTTCCCAAATCTGTTGCCTTTGATGCCATAAGTGCTAACATTTCACTATGAAAGAAAGATATCAGGAAAATCTTTAACTTTACAAAGGAGATCACCAAAAACAACACTACAGCACAAAAGAACAGAATGGTGATACCTATGAGTGTCAGATTCATCTGGTGGCTCCAAGGTGAGTGCTGAATCCCAAAACTTCTGCATCATTGTATTTTCCATTCCATTCATAGCTCCAGAGCTATTTTCCACCTTGGAAAGGTAAGTGTAACCTTAGCAACAGGTCGATAGTATATTTCTTACACAACAATACCAAGATAATGAAATTTAAATGTTATCATATGTATCCTAAGAGACTAAATCTAATTGTTATGATACTCTTTTTTGTCTGCGTTCAGTTCTTCCAAACAAATTCTCACAACCATTTTTCGAGCAAAACAAAGCAGCCTAGAACAAAGAAATCGATAGAAAAACTAGTTACCAGCACATAGTGTAGAAGCTTTTGCTCCACTAACCAATGGTGCTTATGATTGACTGTGACGGTGCTTCTTCCCTGGATGACATTAGTAGAAAAGGTAAAAGCTCAATAGCCATAGGCTTAAAAAGAAAGTCAAACTTAATAGCAAGACTTAACACGCAAGAAAACAAAACTAAGAAACAATAGAAGCAACATGACAACCTTCCATATCCATCTAATCATCACAACTGTCATCATCTTTGTCCATGTCATGCTTGTCATCATCCTTCGTATCTGAAATAAAATGCATTAGTTTTTCTCTTAATAAAAAAACATTGTAGCTGATAATAACCAAAAAAATCAATGGCATACCTTCATTGCTCTCAATTGATCTCTTATTTATATTTTTTGGGTTTTCAGGACAATTTCTCTTGTCGTGTTGTTTCATTTTCTTACAACAACCACATAGTCTTTTTTTTTCTATTGGGTGCTTAACTCAATACTACTCTTCATGCGACCGAAGGCTTGCACCTTATCTTTTGTCTTTGCATCTTTCTTTCTCCCCTTAATTTGCGAGATATTTGGATCAAGGTTCTTCATCTAACTATCTGGGTTTTCATTAAGAGCATTGCTTACCACACTTATGGGCCCTTCTCGTTTTGACATAACAGACTTGATTGCAGCTTCAACTTTGTCGAATGTGTGGTGTCAAATGTAACTACATCACCAAAATGACGATATGCATCTCGTGATCGACCATCCACCCAAAACATATTTGCTGCCCTCCCTTCTTCATCATACTGCACTGCATAGTAGAACCGAGGGCTTTCAGCTAGCTTCTTTCTAAAAAAATTTAAGGTAGCTATGGCGTCTCTAACCTTAATGGAACTTTGTCTCACTTTGGCCATGTGGTTCCAACAATCTCTACTGTCAAAAGTAGCATGGTCACCCCCAAATATAGCAGGAACTTTTGCAACTGGTAGCCCCTCTCGACGAAATGCCTTAGCCAAGTCTTTAGCTGCCATTGGCATCTCTTTGAATGACCTCATCTTTGCTCTTTTGGACGGGGTTACGAAATTATTGTTATGAACATCCTCAAACTGCGTCACCTTCCACTTCATAGTGAACACATCATTTAACACCCGCATATAAGCCATGCAACCAGTTTTAACAGTTAAAGTACTCCTTTTCTTCTTTGCAGTTTTCCCCTTTTCATTCTCGCTAGTGAAACTTTCTTGCTGAACATTATACACTCCTTCTTCCCATCTTATGCGAGGTTTCCCTTCACGTGCACATACAAATGTTGCCCCGGTCACCTCGTCCGATGCTCGTTTATTCCTTGAAGTAGATCGTGTCCGTATCGCAAACCCTAATCGCTTACCATACTCCACATAATACTGCCACGCTTCTTCAAGGGTCTCAAACAACATCCCTACAAATGGTTGTACAATAGACCCAACTAATTTCTCTTGGGATAATTGTTCATTATCTTGGATGCCACCACCAACCAATTCATCACCTTGGTAATCTTCATCTTCATTCATGGTTTGCACTTGTGTGAGAGCTAAAATAAGAGGACTTGTAGTCTTGTATGCCAATTTAAAAAGAGCTGAAATAATAGCATAACACCTTCAATGACCACTGTGTAACTCAGAGATAATAGCATAGCATAGTAGCTAAAATAATTACTTAGAAATAATAGCTTAGCAACTTCAAAAATATTAACAATTAAATAACTTAGAAATCTTAACCAGAAAACGGGAATCTGAGGGTTACCTATTAAGGTTTGAGTAAATGATGAGTAACAATCGTCCAACAACACAAACGATGATCCCACAAACGCAGTCGAGCGTTTAAATTTCTGAAAATGCTCGGCCCTTCCTTCACCGTTTAGAGGGAAACCATAACTCAGCAGAGAACCGAAAAGAGAATTGAAAAGAGAATTGTCGACACTGGAAATACAAGGGGAAATCAACAAAGTTAACAAGTCCCCCTTTGAAACAGAGAATCGAGAAGGCATATTAGATTGAAATCGAACTCACCGATTAGCCATCAATGAGAATTCTAGAAATCGATTTCCGATGCTTATGTCGGTGGCTGCGGGAGAGAGGAAGAGGAATTTCCGCGGCTCCGTTCGCCGTCGTCCGTCCGCCGTCCGTCCGCCGCTTCGTTCGCCGCCGTGGAGATGGTCGATTTCGGGAGAGAGGGTGCGAATCGTGTTTAGGATTTTGTTCCTTTTTTCCTTAATTGCTGATTTGGGCCTAACTAATCTAATCTAGTCTAACTTAATTTTTCATTTTCAAGAATATTAATCGTTCGGTGTTTTTTGTTCCTTTAACTTAATTTCATTTTCATTTTCCCTTTTTATTTTTACTGATGCATTTAATGTTTTGTCAGCATCTTTGATTTTTGTCAGCGCCTAAGGAAGATTAATCTGGGCTTTTGGTTTTGATGCTCATCGCACGGATAATGTATGTTGTCACAGATTTTGTCACCATTTTTATTCCTTTAACCCTCCCCTCTCCCATATATATATATAGGAGCGCTAAACGGAGTCCCTGTTATCATCCTTAGTTGGAAGACCAACCGCAACCGTAGATCAAAGGGAAATAAACACCCCAAATTTGATCTTAGATACTCTAGAGTTTATTGTTTCTTTTCTTTTCTTTTCTTTTCTTTTTTAGATTTTATTAGATTCTCTTAGATTTTATTCATCAAATCTAGTGTGTCTGTTTAAAATAATCGACGGTTGTGGTTGGGACTTCATACGGGGACTACGGGGACTAAATATATATATAAAGAAATCTTTCATTGCGGACATTCGCAAATCTAACAGTTTGCGGATTTCTTTCAGCCATTGGATTTCACAAATCAGTGGCGGAGATTATTCCCCTATGGTTTCTTATTTTCCCCTAGGGTTTATCTTTTTCCTTTTTTCTTTCTTTTCTTTTTTTTTTTTTCAAATCTCCGTCATTGATTTGTGAAATCCAATGGCAAAAAAAAGTCCGCAAACTTTTTGATTTGTCGATGTCCGCAATGGAAGTTAATTGTATACACACACAGAATATACATCTATTATACAAAGCATGAGATATTCTGAAAATGCCCACCCCTAAATGTGTTAAGATATTTTGGGCCATCGGATGAGAGAAAAAGGCAAAAAAAGCTACCAGCCGTTGGATCAAAGAAGGGTGAGGTCAGTAATAAAGTAGGGTGTGTAATAAAGTGGGGTGTGTAATAAAGTTGGGGTGAGATGAGTAATAAAGTGAGGTGTGTAATAAAGTGGAGTGAGGTGAGGGAAGAGTGAGTAATAAAGTTGAGTAAAGTTGGTAATAAAGTGCGATGTGATTGGTAATTAAGTAGGGTGGGTGGGGTGAGAATAATTTTTTTATAATTTTAATTTTTTTTAATAAAAGTTTATTTTTTAATAATATATTTAATAAAAATATATATAATATTATAGTGAAATTTTCTAAAATGTTGAGGTGATTCAAAAAAGACTAATATTAATGTAATAATTTAAAAATTTTATAATTATTTTATGATTTTTAATTTTATTTTTTGGTTGATTTTTTAAAAAAGTTATAACTTATATTTTTTTGATGATTTTTATTTTATGAAATTGAAGTGTTTATCGTGCCGAAGGCACGGGTGACCTTTAGTACATATCTATAATACAAAAGAGAAAGTGGTTTGAATCAAAGACAAACATTTAATACACAAACATTTATTATAAAAGAGGAAGTGATTTGAATCAAAGACAAACATTTAATACATAAACATTTATTACATAAAACCTTCTCATAAACATTTAGTTGTTGTCAAATACAACTGTTCATCTTCTTTGTTTGTTTATCTTCCAAGCAATTCACTCTCTATAATACTTTATTATTTTATTTTTTTATGTTTTTCCGTGCAGTGCACGGGTTAAACCCTAGTAAATATATGTATTTAGACAAAAGATTTTGAATTGAATATATAGGTATATATATATAAGTATGTATAGATTGTATATAATAATAAAGAAAACGGATCCGTATACCCCTTTTTACCCCCTTTTCACCCCCAATGAATGATTGGTTGATTGTTACTCACTGCATTAAATGCAGGCTCTACTACCATCCAAAATTTAATCTTGGCCTTCCATTATCCCTGATCCAATGGTTGTGATTGAAGGTGAAAAAATAGGTCCCTAAAACCGACCCCAATAACCCCAATAATATATATATAATTTTTATTATAAAATTTTCACTTGAGATATAATGAAAAAAGTCGCTTAAAAACCATCGTTCAATTCCAATATAATCAAATACCCTCTTATAAATTATATTTCTTCTTATCAATCCCATCTTTTATCAATCATATCTCGATTTTCTCATAATCTCATCTTCTTATTAATTCTATCTAATCCAACATATTTATTAAACGGGAGCAACTTGGGAAGCCCTTGAGAAGAGCTGTGTGGCACTTTAAAATATAGCTTTATCCACAGCTCTCATTTGCAACCAGCAAAGATTAGAATTGTAAATTGAATAAAGTTACCTATAATTCAACCCCAACCTGACTCAACTGTATAATAAGAACTTATTTTTAGTTCGTTTCCTCAGCAATCAGAGTATGAGTAGCAGGTTTTTTCACTTGTTAGACCCGTTATCTCAACTAGGTGGGTCTCAAAAAACTAAGACTTCACTCCAATCCAATTAAATAAATTATTCCTGAGTTACTCGTTTGATCTCTTGTTATCTTTCTTCATAGTGGTGATTCTAACGGTCGTTAAGTTCATCTCATGCTGTGCTACAGAGAGTTTATTCAACATCGGGTTTCTGTTCTGTTCTCAAATCCTATAATGCTTACATTACTATTTATAAAAAGTTGTTTTATATTCAAAGATTTAAATGTATAAATTTAATTATATTTTACATGATAAGAATTAGAGTGAAATTCAAATAGAAATCGAATTATTTAACGAGTTGAGTTCCAGAGTAGGTAAAAATCACATGCATTTAAATATGCTGGAGTCGACTTAACACCAATTGAGTTCATTTATTATGTCCCACCAGGGCAGCTGGGTACCCATCCCCACCGCACCCTTTTAAATGACATTTAATGTAAAAGGACAAGGAAACGAAATGAAAAGAAACGAAAAAACAAGCCGCATGGGGATGCAAATCGATCCGAATAAATTTGAATATATCCCCATGCTCTTACAACTCGAATTCTTTTAATGTAGATCATAATTTAATTTATATATTCAATTTCTGAATACAATACAACATTTTACAAATAATAACTCAAAACATTACAGCTAAATTTATATTAAATAATAATTAATTTCATAAAAATCAAGCCGAATTTTTTTAAGTATTTATAAAGTTGTATATCTCACAACTAAGTCTAACAACCACAAGCTTAATCAATCTACCATTCATTCAACCTCTACTCTCTAATTAAACGAGCTAGAAAAGTCTCAAACTCAACTCACAATGCAAGTGAGTCAAACTCAAGCAAGTTTTAATTGAGCGAGTTCAATTTGAACTCTAAATAACTCTACTCAATTTACCGTCCTAGTTACCACAAATTCAAACCCCAACACCCGTTGATGGTTCAAGAGTGGGCAGTGCAAAGCAAATTCAAGCATGCAAAACGGCAACCTACCATGTACGGCTCAATCAGCCCAGTTAAAGCATACGGAACAAGGCGACGATCTTGCAATCACTTACGTGATGAACCAAATACGTTGTGGAACGACTATACAGCCGTAATATCACTTTTAAAATAAGCAATACACATTTTGAATCTATCTCTCCCTTAGTTCTCATTGACTACTCTTTCCACCTTTCAAATCACATGATTCACATCACATAATATTACACAACACATAATTTATTTTTCTTTTATATCTTAATATATAATTTATTAAATATAAAAATATTATAATCAGAATTTATAATTTTTTACGAGGATAAAAACAAGTCTAATATTGATATAATTTTTATTTTTTATTAAAAATAATAAAAAAAATACACAGCATGACACAGACACCATATAAACACACGAATAATTCTTATGAGAATAAATAAAATTATAAGAATGTTCACCGTATCAACGATAATGACAATTTCTAGTATATATATATGAAGCAGCAGAAGCTAGAGGTTTTGCTGGTACTTGAAAATCTTGGACTTCATATATATTTTGCCAGAATTATTGCCGGAGGAGATCATAAACAAAGAATCTTCTCCCAAACAATTTGTTTGTTACCTCTAAATGGAGACCAATTGATCAGTGAGCACTCACGAGGAAAGGATGTTGACAGACTCCACACTCTATCGTCTCGGTGCCGGATGTGGGAACTTGAACCTACAGCGCAGAAACCATACTCATAGCATCAGCTTACACTTCGAACCAAACAGTGGAAACAAGGAGACATCCAAACCTAAACTCCGGAACTATGCAGAGGTAAATTCTAACATCAGACATGAACTCGACACATTGACACATGAGGCCCGCCCACAGGGTGGTTGGGTCAGGCTTTGGAGATTAGCACAACAGTAATCGAAATTACAGTGGTGGCTGCTTCCACTTTCATAGATTAGCACAACAATCAACAGTAATCGAAATTAGATAGCAGCCCCCAAGTCTGATGACAGTTTGGATCCACAACAAGGAAACAGTGTAATCTGAGATCAGTCTTCATACTCAACAGTGCGGGTGGTAATGCAGAATATATACTTGATAGGATAAGACAAACATTCGTATCCAAGGAGGGGCGAGAAAAAACAGCAATTGTGACTTGTGAGAATCATCATCATCAAATGTGAGAATACCAATCAAAACCCATCCATTATTTCTTCCTAAGATTCTCTGGGAGAGTTTGCCCAATCAAATCAAATTATTTAACAAACCGATACACATGTAAACCTGCAAATGAACTGTGCAAGTAGGACATGCGACTTCTTTCATACGTCTCCCTGCTCCATCAGACGTGGAACCTGGAAAGCACATCAGAGATTGTCAAATGCCATAATGATCATGCCAAACTAGAAGCAAGTCTTTCACAAAACTTTGAAATCAATGTTAAAATTGTATATCACGTGTTACAGAGCACTGTAGATGAAACGAGGCATACCAAAAATAACAAGTATTACCTGCCGATGCTTTGCGATTCTTTTCCATTTCATCCTGTGATATCACCATAATAAAAGGAACAAGTCAGTTAAAGCATAGGAACTGAAATGCAGATAAGCATACCTACCATACGACTCAAGGACCAATTTTCCTATCTTGCAACTCAAGGGCTTCCAATTCTATTAATGTGTATTTGAAAATGTAGAAGGTCGTCTGGTTCGCACAGTTAGCAAATGTACCCAGTGCTAGTTACTGTAATGAAGATAGGGAATGGAGATTTTTCCTATATGTCCATAGGACTTAGTAATAGTATTATAGGGAATTTGTAGAATCCTAGGGTTTTACGTTCAACACCCCCCAACCAAAAAAAATTCCTTTAGCTAAAAAGAACATCGAGTTTCTCAATGTTCCAATAGGTAGCCTTTTTCAACTTGTTAATTTTGAAACCACCATCGGAGACACCAGTACAAGTCACCTTTGGAAGATATATCTTGTCAGTTTCTAGTCATAGAGAGTGTAAGTTTTTCTATTCATTAATAGGAAGAAACCCTGATCCAGATTAGCACTTGATCCCCTTCCACAAGGGTGATCTACCCTGTAGATCGAAATCATACAGAACTGGAAGTAACAAGCAAATACTGCACCCAAGAAGTGCTCATGGCCAGATTTGGCACCTTATCATTCCCCTAAGGTCATGTTTGAATGCAGGATTATATTGGATTGGATAGATAATATTTCGGATAAGAAAAGAGATTGTGAAGGAAAGAATTAAATGTTTCACTATTAATCCAATGAAGGAGTTGTTTGATTATTTTAAATTAAACATGAGATTATATTTTTTTTTGACAAAAATATCCCTGTATAGAACCAAAGTGACAATTCACAACCTACACCTACAACTCAATCAAACAAAAAAATTAAATGAGTTATAAAACAAGGTTAAAATAAGTCATTTTATTAGGTAGAATAACTAATATCTAAGAAAAGGTGGTATTATTTATCTAATGATTTTGTAGGATAAGAGAGATGGAGGGATTAATAATCCAATGTAATAAAAATGAAATAAACACATATTTTAGTTATACGGAGCGGATTAATAGTGTAATCCGACATCTTATCCCCAAATCAAATGGGACCTAAAGGTAGTTCTCAATGCCACAACATAGTTTCCAATGCAACTGGTTCCACTGGTGAAACCCACATAACAGTAAAAATATGCATAGACATGCCCCAGCTTGCAACAGAGATCACATCCAGGAGAGTTGCATATGACACTTAATACAAAAGGAAAAAGGAAGCAGACCATCATTAACAGCACCACCACCACAAATAAACAGAAACCCTTGTAAGCAATGGAAAGGAAATGGCAAAATGCATACTGTAACAACTTCAGTATAGGCATTTGTTACCTGAAGCTTCTTGGCAAGATCTTCATGACTCTGCAATGCAGGTTTACTAGCAGTCGCCTTGGCATTGCTAAGTCGAGGAGTCACTGATGCCTGTAAAATAACACTAACATTATTTCCAAAAATACCTATCAATATCTTTCTCCAAAAAAAATTCTTAACAAAGAGTGCCCTGATAGATCTCTACTAGCAATCATGTATGCATCATGCATCCATGAATCATTTCAAAAGGAA
>JAOWBR010178383.1:0-10876 GCA_028571145.1 Dionaea muscipula
CAGAGAATCCAAGCTCATGGCATTAGCTTTTCCTATGGTGGAAGTGGAACATCATTTCTTCTGTGAAGTAGCAATAGCATTATGCATTCTTCCCATGGAAAATGCTGATTCAGGGTTACTTGCATTTTCTTTGCAAGATTTTTTATTCTCGTGCAGATTGACAGGTTTCTGCTTGATTCTGATCTGACCTTCAAAGTTATTGGGTACTGCTTGTAAGCTGAACCCGCAGGTGAATGCTTGTTCATGAATACTCAACTTATTCATAGAATTGCCGGACCAAGCTGTAGCCAAATGTGTAGCATTTAATTTGATTAGAGATGGGCTTAGCTAGCTTTCTTCATTGATTAACGACAGTAGCAGCTGTTATTTGTGGCATTTGTTGAATGAGTATCAAATATAGTTCATCTTTTTGGAACTTGTTGAGGGGGTGGGAATAAATCCCACGTCGGAGAAATGTAACTTTATAAAAGAGCTAATAAGAGTTTGAGATAACTTCATCTATTACCAATTGATTTTAGATGTGAGTCACATGCTACTTTATCATGATATCAGAATGGGTTGTCCATGTGTGAAAGCCCCAATGGCCACACGTGCTCCACGTCACCTAAGTTATCCACGTGTTAGGCTTAAAAATATACCACACGTGCAGGGCGTGTTGAAGATGTGAGAATAAATCTCATATAATAGAAATGAAACTTTGCAAAGAAGGGTTTATATCATAGGTTTAGAATAACTCCATCTATACCAATTGATTTTAAACGTGAGCTCTAAATTACTTTATTATAACTAAGCGTGCAATTCTCCCTCCGCATGGATGAGACTCAACATCTAGTCCAGTTCTCTTCTTATGCATTGCTGTTTCACAGTTCACGTGCAAAGAAATCATTCAAGTGTGCATTTTTCTCCTTCAACTAGTATATGTTGCAAAACACAATGAGCTCGAGCTCCATATATAAACACACAAGTATCTCAATTATAATGTTGGGTATCTCAGTAAAGTGTCATAAAATCATTCATCAATATTAAGAAACCCAACATCGCAGTGAGCTCAGACTTGTTGAATCTATCTCCAATCAACCCTTGTAATTTGATGCAATATGCAGCAAGAGACTTTCACTACATATGGAAGTTAAACTACGCACAAATGATTACACATGTTTAAGAGTTTGTCATCCAATGCAATCTTCTCCTATCAACAAATACACCATCATACAAGCAAGAAACACAGCTCTGCATTGTACAAATATCCAGTTTCAGCTAGCGTTCAATGGTGCATTCAATAATTCCTACATTTGCTACATTACATGATAAAGAAGGTTGAAATCAACAGTGATGTTTCCTGTGGTTAACTTTTAGAATGCAATGCCGTAGACGCTGGCTGAAGGCTTCTAGTTTTTCAAATCTTTCGTGCTTGGGCTTCTTCGGAGTAGCTTCCGACATCTTTTTCTTCTTTCTGATCTTTTTCCTCTCTTTTGGTGAACAAACAATATGCTGCTGTGTGCTCAATCCAAACTCCTTTGGACTTGTCTGCAATAGATGAAAGCAGGTGAAAAAAATTTATCTCATTACACAAGTTAGAGATGAATTCTTCCAAGACTACAAATACAAAGATTATACGACACAAAAACATTCCCATGAATAATGTGGTAAAATAATCAAACTAAATTACTCATCAACTTTCACCATGTATCCATCACAAGCTCAGTTAACAATACCAGAAGCTTTTTGATAACTAACCTCAGAGTTCTCTAGTTCGTTCTCTTGACAACATGCATAGATTGTAGATGAAGTGAAGGATAGGAAATGTATTAGCTAAGATAAATATAAGGGAATATGATCCTTCCAATTGTAATTGTCTAGTTAGATTGGTGAGAGGAGCCGTGGTTAAGGAAGTGAGTCATCTGTCATCACACTGGCTACAATATTTATGTTTTCCCCACTTCAAATTTATCTAGCATCGAGTTTCTTTAGTTCTTTCCCTTGATACCATGCATAGGCTGCAGAGGGAGTCGAGCATCGGAAATGCATTTTGCTACGATAAATCTTAAGGGAATATAATCCTTCCAATTGTCTAGTTTGATTGGTGAGGAGCAGCGGTAAAGGGAGTGATTCATCTGTTATCACCTCATCCACAATATTCCATGCCCCCACACACGATAACTTTGTCTAGTTGGTTCCGTGGATCACCAGATGGTTCAATTAGTTTTACATGCTAGTTAGTTTTTGTGAGAGGCAAAGATGAGGATTTATGAAGCTGTTATTTTGTTAATTTGACTTGTGCTCAGTTTATTCTAGAGGGTTGTTTTGTTTCCATCATATACAGCTCCCTATGAGGGGAGGATGATCTAGAAAGTTAATCAGGCTCTTTCACGAAGGAAGAGAGACCAAACTATGATCATCATTATATAGCAGATTCAGGGGCATAAATAGAACCTGTGAAAGCACAGCAATAGCCAAACTGTAAATAGAGCTACACAAGCTTATCTGGAATAATCCCAAGTAGAAAGGGTATACCTCCTGGCTCTTCTTTGGAACATCGTGATCTGAAGAATCACTGCCTCCTATCGAGGAGCATTTACCCCAGCTCTTCCTAGCTGAGCTCGTATACGAGCAGCAACCCTCATTTTCACAACTGAACTTATCCTGAGAATGAGACCAAATCCACACAACTTAGATATAGTCTCTCCATCTCCATATCTGAGCCAAAATTATCTCTGAATGCAAATAATGCTCAGTCTCGCTCACTTCTCTCTGCTTGTGGAGAAAATTCAATAACACGCAATAATCCCCATCTTCCGCACCCAAAGAAAAAAGGCAACTAGAAAGGGGGAACAAGAAACGTCGTAAAAGGCAACTTAGGGGGGCTCGTGTGAACAGGCAGGAACTGAAACAAGGCTCACCCTGGATCAACAGCAACCAGTAATTAAAACCAAATAAATGAGGCACAAGATGACACATAGTCTGCATATTTCAGGGAGGTCTACTCATCTGAAAATACCCACAAGTAGCACATCTGCTTCATTAAACCACCCCCCTCAACCCCACCCGGGATAGGCACTTTCCCATTATTGTGGAAGTAAAAGAACCTGATATAGTATAAGTTTCATGTAAACTCTACCTAAAACACCCCCTTCCAAAGTAAATTCTAAAGCAAATTCATATTGAGTGGATGTTGCTTGGTGTAAAATTAGTAAAATTGTGTTTGGAACATGAAAGCAGATAAAACAGCAAGACCGTCTTTCTCCACAGCTTATTGGAGTAAGGTAAAACCAGTGATCGCTGTTAAGATAAATATTATCTATGGACCTTCTACTATAAGGCTAACATTTTGGTAGAGTTGGTTCCTCAACATGATATCAGAGCAGGCGTGACCAAAGGTCACAAATTCGAATCCTGCGAATGCGACCCCCATTTGTTTAGCATTTAGTATGAGGTGGATCAATACACAGTTCATGCTTCAAGCTCAAAAAGAGACATTTGCGTGAGGGGACGTGTTAATATAAATATTATTCATGGACATTATACTACAAGGTTGACCTTTTGACAGAGTTGGTTCCTCAACAATCACTTAATAAGCTAAAGAGTACTCTAACATTCTGAGACGAGAGTGATGTAGAAGACTCATCTTGGAAAGGGCTAGGAAATGACATTAGAAAGACAACATACATGTGCGACAGAGACTTGAGATGGAATATCTCCAACAGATTTGATAGTAGGAAAGATTGGTGGGGCAGATGACGAGCTGGCAGCACCAGTACTCGCAATATGAAGATTCGCAATTATCTCATACAGCAGACTCTGCAAGCAGGAAACATCACTCCAATTTTAAGGAAACAACACTCCAATTTTAGGGCAAATAAAAAATATTCTGGAGCACGATGAAGAGATAAAGCCCTCATTAACCCCGACTGCACATGGATAACAACACATTTATGACAAGATGTACTTATTAAGTCTCAAGTTATTTCAATCAAGCCACAGATAGCTCTAACAGTCATTAACTCCATATTTCTTTTTCCTTCCCTCCAAAACAGTCAGCAACGATCTTTCATAATCTCATATAGAAAGTAGAACATTCAATCATATTGTACAAGTCCGAATACTGATTTTACAGTAGTTAAGCACACCGCTTGCAGATGTATGCTCATTTAGCAGGCATTTATGATCCTGACAGAAATCTTGATATTATAGTGCCTGTTTGGTACCAAGCAGGACCACTTCACATTCCTGAGTCCTTGTACAATATCAGGACATTCACTAAACCCTCCTAGTCGTTCATGCATGGAACAAAATATCGATCGCGGTAACAAACACAGAAACAACAATACCCATTGCACAGCTTCATATGGCAATTCAAGAGTATGGACATTCAGAAAAATGAACTTAAGAAACTCCAAGTGTTGTAAGACGCTAACTGATTGTCTGAGCAATAACTTTGGAAAGTACTTCTCAGTGAACATCAGTAGGAAATATGCTAACCACTTCAAAGCAAGATTCAAACCTCAGTAAATGACAAATTGCAGCAGCTAACAAATTGATCTGATGAAAATACCTCGTCAATTCCAGCATTAATCTTCAGATTCTCCAAATTGTCATATATAGCGGGTTTACTTGAGGAAGCAGTGGAAACTTGGGGAGGACAAAGTACATTATAGAAAAAAATAGAAACTGAGTCATAGAAGAACTGTGGCCTAGATGAATTATGATCACCGTCGAATTTTATGATATTTTTATCCCCCTGCGTGAGAACAGAACAAGAATTAATGAAAGTAAGTACAAAGTACCACAGTGGAGCTGCATCTAGAATCATGAGAAGTTCCATGACAAAATTTACCGCAAGGAGTTTATGAATAAGGTCGGAGTGATGGGGATGAATAAATTTATCATCGTTAGCATGCCCTAACAAAGCGGGAATGAATGTTTTTGATGCAGCCTGCATTGATTTTGGAAGATTAGCATACACCATAGAACTAGAAGCCAATTAATTTGCAGACAATTTTAAATGTGAGACAGCATAGTGATACTGTCACAGTTCCATTATCAGTCAGAAATAAATTAACCCATCTTGTATGAAGCTCCATAATGATATTATTCAGCAAATGGGGCAGAACACTACTATCTGTCCCGTAACAGGGCTGGAAGATTAATACATTGTTCGCTAAATCAAGGCACGATAAATTTACTTAAGGAGTATTGTGTCCAGTTGACAATCACTTTATTCAACTTTGTTGTCAATTGGTCACTACTCCTTACGTAAATTTATGTTAGCTTTTTGAGATACCTTACCGTTATTACTTCTGGTAGAATCTTTGAAAGACAGAAAATCAGATATAAAGAGGGTTCACCGGAGCTCAGGAGACACATCAACTACTACCTTCTTATCATATAGGGATATAACTGACCGAATACTTATTGGCAACCACCAAGGTAATCAAAATAAACACAAAACCCAAGTAATGACTCCAGGATGGAATGATGTAATAAGTAAATTAAACAATTTAAGCTGATTGTTAATAATAAAAAAAAAGAAATACAGACAATATCCTTGGCCATCTACTATAAATTTAAGCTTTTGATAGAGTGGGCTCCTTGTATGGTATGAGAGCGATGTGACTAAATGTCATGAGTTAGAATCCCTATTATTCAGCGCATGGTAATGAAGGTCAGGCATAGTCCATATGCTTCAAGCCTGAACGTTATTTGGGTGAGGGGGTGTGTTGGATATAGAAAATGTTCTCGGACCTTCTAAGCAATCTTATGAACATAGATTTGTACAGTGAGTTCTTGTATAGTGAGTTCTTCAACAATGGGAAAGGACAAATACTTATGTATAGTGAGTTCGTCAGGCATAGTCCATATCCTAACATTGAATTTTTGTACAGTGAGTTCTTCAACAATGGGAAAGGACAAATACTTATGAACATAGATTTGAAATCAATGGGGAAATGGAGCTCTAAATGTTAAACACACAAGTTATGATTCACAAGAGGTAAAACAGGAACCTCTAGGCAATCAAGGTTCATGATGTCAAATTTTGCTTTCTTTTGAATTACACGCCGCATGTGCTTCAGTGCCATCTTCACCTATCATCAAGAAAGGATAAGACATTAAGGTCATGTACAAGAAAGCAATTTATGATAAGAAACCTTAAAAAGAAAAACTTTCCCAAAAAAGGTAACAGGATGATATCATGCCTCTGTACATGTTCATAAAAATATAAAAAACCTTTTTCCAAGACTAAAGATAGTGCATTGTCATTGGCATATCATGCTCACAAATCGTCCAAGGCCAGGGTATAAATTAAGTGATGGTATATGACAGGCTTGCTCATCTACAATCATAACAGCAAAACAACTTTAGTGATATCTAATGTCTAGAAACTATCAAGACCAAGGGTGGAGAGAACTTCTGCTTCATCTATGAAAGCGAAAGATCTCGAATGATTAGCAGCAACCCACTACAAGAAATCCCATGGAGAGAAGAAGGGGGGAAATCATCTCTTTGATATTCGATTGGAAGTCCATTTAGCAGGATTCAGATTCATACCGTGAATTTAGGAAGCCGGATTTTGTAGACATCTACAAGTTCCATCATCAAGTCAAATAAGGTGGAAAAAGCACTATCCAACACCATTCCGGCAATAGAAGGGTCCTCTGACCCATAGAGAAGGCTGCATTTGATACAGAAATACAATTAGCTAGAGTTAAAGAGCAGCAGTCTATCTTCTCCATAATAGTAATAGCTTGGAAAAAAAAGACATGCATACTACAATAAATAGAGGTTAAAATTTCTACTCAAGAGGCACTGTGAGGATGCAGCATTATGTCATCTACAATTATTGAGAGAAAAAGAAAAGTGATCCTCAAGCCATTTTTGTCATGCACACAACACTATTCATCCTAGAACTAGGAATTCTACCAGAAGAAGAAGCATCCCCCTCCTTGTGGCGAGAGAGAGAGAGAGAGAGAGAGAGAGAGATCCTCCAGGCTCCAGTATATAAGTATTACAGGAAGTTGGAGACACATTCACTTATCATGCAAATAGTTGATAGAAACTAGGAAAAACAGCAAAAAGATCTTTATATAGCACAATCATCTTATATACCTCGTAACAGCACCCATGGATCGGCCCCATAGACCAATGCGGGATACTTGTTTGTTGTTTCTAAGATAGGATACCACAACCCCGAGGTCATCTTTCTGATTCATCGATTTTGAAAGTCAGGGGAAAAAGGACAATGGGCATTTTCATTCCCAGACATGAAGACCAATGAAACTTTGTTAAGATGCTAAAGAAGGCCAAACCTCATGCCATCCAAGGCTTACAAAATCTCCATCTGATAAACCTGATCCAGAGAAATCCAGAGTGAAGAGAGTAATGTTTGATGGAAGTAGAATTACAGCAGCCTCATTGGCATCCACCCTACAACCACTGCTATTACCGAAAGAGCAAAAAATAAGTCTGCAGTAGTCAGGATAAACATCAGAAATCAGAAAATACATGAGAAGCTTTCTCTGAGTTAAATCCTGGCAGAGAAAACAAAGGACTTTGTTCCCAAAATGAAACTAACCAGCCATCGGACATACCTGTTTCCATGACAGTATATAACACAAGGAAGAGGAGTGTCTTCTAGATATGGTGAAGGGATATAATGGCTACATCTCAAGATGTGACCTCTTCCGTTTGTCAGCTGCAAATGTCATTAAACAGTATTATAGAAAGATGGAATTTGTAGAAAATATAATAAAGGGAATGGTGTAGTATTGTCAAAATGGCATAAGGAATATGGCATTAACGATAATGCCAACTTCATAGAATTGTGCGATCCCAGCATTCATTTATTGGGAGCATGAATATACATGGTTCAGTAAAGGGCCAAAGAGACATTGGTGAAAAGGTTTTGTTTTTGCAGCTTTTATGGCTTCGGCTTACCATATTTGGAGAGAAAGAAGCTCCAAAATCTTTTGTCAAGTTACTACTATATTTTACGTTATTATTAAGCATGTAGTTAGAGTTGATTTGTAGAATGCAATCTTGGTGAGATAGAGCGGATAATGAAGCAAAGTTAGCATTTGTATTATTCTGCCATTGAGACGACTTTCTAAGTTCATTAATGATTAAAAATATCCTCCATCACCAAAAGCCCTTGCCTCCATTCTCCACTTTCTCCTCCCTCAAGAGACACCAATTCTCGAGCTCTTTTGGGGCCACCATTGACATTATTTTGTCAGTAGAAAGTGCTGATCCCCATAAAATGCATGTTTCCCCCCACAACCTTCCTTTCATTTACTTTCCAACCAGTGGAGGCTTTTTTTAGTTTCTTTTAGCAGGAAGTTTTATTCGCCTTTTATCAGAAAGAATTTCTCCCTTCATTAGTACAAGACTTATGCCTAGAGTCTTTGGGGATTAATGGTCTACAGCCACACTTGAACATCCGCCATCAAAATGTTATAACACTTTGTGGAGAAGTCCATTCGAAGAAAAAATGCAATGTCCCGAGAACACTTTGGTTCAATCCAAATATTAAGCTTCATTCTAGCGAGTTTGAAGGAAAAATTCCTATGGATATGAACACGCATCCATTTACTATTGTTTCATGATTGTTTCTTTGTTCGGCTCTCTATTTAATGATGCTTTCTTACCCCCATCAAAGCCAAAGAATAATGATAACTAAGTTCAAAGAGAAATGTCCATACTTGCCTCCACATCCTGTCTTTTGAATGCCCTGCCTGCAAGAGTAAAATCCTTTTCCCATAAATACTGATCTGGATTGTAATTAGCCCTGCATAAACACAATAAGGATTAAACCACATGTACATAGCCATAGTAAATATTTTAAAAATACCACTACTCTGCAATGTTGAGCATGTGTGGTGTCCGAACACGAGTGAGGGAGTGAATGTGAGTATGTGCAAGGGTCAGGCTTTGTCCTAGTCCGCAACAAAGAATTGTGTGTGTTTGTGTTTGTGTGTGTCCATGTGTGGTGCAAAATTGTGAGTGAGAGCACTGATGTGGCGAGAGGGTGCGTCCGAGTGTCCGCAAATAAAACAATGTCTAATTTTATGTCTCAACAAAAATTAGAGTTTGTGTGTTGTATTAGGTCACACTAATTAGAATTTTAGGTTCAATGAAATTTAGATGCTCCTGAAGTAGAGACAAAAGCCAAATGTCTCTTCAATAGCTTTGATTTCCAACAGGTAAGCCATGGGAAATAATCTCTATACTAGAAGCAACAAATTGGAGCAATCTGAAATGTCGCATTTGGTAGGGAGTACCACAGTTTTTCCCAGTCTCTACCCTTAACTACAACAATCCATGCATAGTTTCCTTTCCAGAATTGAAGCAATGAAACCAAGCCCAAGTATCTGGCAGCAAAACACAAATGCGAGACAGGATTACAGGCTACCTGGGAGGTCGAATCACATAATTGATGAACTGATCAATCATATCGACTACAATTCCTCCAAGACACAGCCACTCACTATCTCATACAATCCAGCTAACTGGAATCCTTCACCCGCATTACAGGTAAGGTGAACAGCAGCTGCAGTGCAATAGATCAAACAAGCTTCAAATCATGCCAAATCAAAAACCAGCAGATGTAGGGACATGGAAACTGACCTTGACAATGCAATCCTACTCACATATGAATTGCATACATAGATGGACAACTCGAAGCAGAAACGATCCGATTGAGAGCCTCTTTGGAATCCAATTGAGCTGCGATTTCAGGTTACGAAACCCTAGCTGAACCGATTCACCTACTTGCGGATCCGGGACCGGATCCGGATCCCACCGGTTCCCGTGGGTGCGGCGTGGAGCTGTGGGTGATGGACGAGGGGGAGAAGGGCGAGTGAGTTGAGTGACAGCAGCGGATGTTGAATCGTTGATGATATCATTTTCCAGTAATGCACAAAGAACTTGCTGACATAATGTATTACGTCAGCGCAGTCAATGGTAAGTCGAAGTAATGCATTACTTTGGCGTCATTACTTTAGCACACCCTGCAGCCGGACACAACTCGCCTCAATTTTTTTTTAGCCAATTTTAGCTTTACGGTAGTATACTACCGTAATACTTGAAGTAGAACAGTAGTATACTACCGTTTGATCCTTCGGATGTCAAAAATGGGACTGAACGATAGTATACTACCGTTCGGTCATTATTTCAATTAAATCACAGAAGTTCCTTCATCTTCCTCGCCCGCGATATCCGATGATTGACGACCACAGCACCGACGACGACCACCACAGCTCGGATTCGACCTATCTACCATGGTAAGACCTAGATCCGAGCTAATTTTGTTCCGATTCGTTGATATTGTAGTTGATTTCGTGGTTAGGGTTTTGTGGGTATTGTGGGTTGCAGGTGGTGTTGCTATGGTGGTTGTAGGTTGCGGTTGGGGCTGCCGCCAGTGGGATGGAGGTCGGAAGGCGACCTTTGGGCGATGACCGACATGGTCTGTCGGTGGTGGGAGTCCTCCGGCGGCCTGGGATACTCACAACCGATGGAGTGGTGGTTGTTGGCGGTTGTGAGTGGTTTTGGGTGGTTTTCGTGGTGGTTTAAGTGTTGATGGCTACTGGAGCCGGAGTCCGGCCACCTCCGGTGACTCGGCGGCTGCCCGGGGTTGTTTTGCGACCTCCGGGTGGTTTTCGTGGTAGTTTGAGGCTATCAGAGGTGGTTTGGTGGCTGCCGGAGGTGGTGGTTGGCTGCCAGAGGTGGTTTGGTGGCTGCCGGAGGTAGTGGTGGGATGTCGGAGGTGGTGGTGGGCTTCCTGAGGTTGTTTCACAACCTCCAGGTGGTTTTTGTGGTGGTTTAAGGCTGCCGGAGGTGGTGATGGGCTGCCGGAGCCCATTTTCGATCACCTTTAGTGGCT
>JAOWBR010178394.1:0-10876 GCA_028571145.1 Dionaea muscipula
GCCACCATGCCGAACTATCCAATCCAAGAAATCATCTTACTAACATCGACACACCACATGACTCAACATCACATCCCTAAATGTCTAAGCCAACCCTACCAAACCACTAACAAGGTGAAGCTGACAATCCCTTATCAACTACGCTCACAAGTGTCCATCCAACAGAATCATCATCATCCACAGGAAAATAGTGGAAACATCCAAAGAATCCCACCAAGACTAGGAAACCACAAGTCTCAAAATCAAGTGTGAACCCTAAATGCATCTCTCTCTCAGGATCAGCAATACTAGCTCGAGAACTCATCTAAAAGGTCACTCTACTCATATCCGGGTCACACATCATCAAACACTACTCTAGCGAAAACGGTCAACCAGGATCGAAAACTCAAGCATCCTACCCACAAGTCAGCAGGTGTGGGTGTCCATCCGAAACTCATGACAAATCCTATCACGATGCTACCATTACATGGTCTATCTCAGTCACACTCAACGGTGGGACTCAAATCCTCAATCAAACAAGGAAAAACCTAAATCCTCACCAACAATCAAAACTCACTAGTACACGTAAAAGGATCACTATCCAACGGGTACTCTAAGTGATCCCTCAGAAACCTATCCCCAAAATCATCCTCCCACAGAGTAACTAGTTCTCTCTCGACTCATCCGGATCCATCTCAAAGGAAATCCAAGCATCATGTGCTAACACAAATCAACTCTCATCCAAAAGAAACCCTCACAAAACTAACTATAAGTCAATCACAGCAAAGAGATCCCCGATCTCCAATCCTACTGTCACATCAAAAGACATCAATTAAAAATCTGAGCCAACACATCCTCATAAGTCCACCAAACGAGAAATTGAAATTGAAACTCCGGGAAAAATCTCCAAGATTAATCACCAAAGTCCCGAACAGAACCGAGTCAAAAAAATCCGGCTGAAAGTTGAAGAAGATCCGGTTGACTCGGGAGAGAAGTGTTTTTGATGACCTGGATGACCTGAAACGGACGAACAAACCCGTCAGAGGGTACCCCAAGGTGTTAGCTCGAGGAAACCGCTCTGATGCTTAAGTCAGCAGGTGAAGGAAAAGGGAAAGGACCCCTTGCATGAGGCTACCGAGCGTGCACTACCGAGCGTGGTGCCGGGCGTGCACTACCGAGCGTGCAGAGGCTGTTGGCAGAAAAGAAGATACCGAGGGTGACAGACCGAGCATGCACTACCGAGCGTGTAGTCGAGCGTGCGCTACCGAGCCTAGTACACCGAAGGTATAACCGAGCGTGCAAGGGAGAGTCCAAAGTTCAAAGTCCGAATGCGAAGGCAAGAATGCGCGTACCTGAGAGGTGGGGAGGAGACCTCTATTTATAGGGGTTGGGAAGGTGGTGAAATTACCAAAAGAGCGTACTGAGCATACCGAGCGTGGTACTGAGCCTGCACTACCGAGGCTGATACCGAGCGTGGTACTGAGCCTGCCAAGGAGGTGAGTTCAAAGAGCAAACCGAGCCTGCACTAGCGAGGCTCATACCGAGCGTGCACTACCGACCGCGATACCAAGCCTGCATTACCGAGCGTGCACTGAAATTTTCGAAAAAACTCGGTCGATCCGTTGGCCTCCCGATTCACTTATCAAGGGGTAAATCCCCGTATATCAATAATAATATAAAGATATGGTATGATCCCTGAGATATAACGTAAGGTTGATTTCTGGTATAAATAGAAGATTATATTTTCTATTGTCATATCTTCTATCAGTGGAGATTCTGTCAAGATCGCGCGAGAGAGAAGTGGTGAAACCCTACGGCCATTATTATCTTAAAAAAAACCAGAAACGGAGGAGATTCTGTCAAGATCGCGAAATCCAAAGAGATCGAAGACTTCTACAGCCTTCCATGGATTCAGGTTAGTCGATCTACAGTTCCTAATCGTTCACATGTTGATCCTGGATTTGAATCTAAGAATTCTTTCAGTTTAGGTTCACATCTAAAATTAATTAACAATAGAGGAAGTATTGTCAAACTCTTATAAACTCTTTTATAAAGTTTTATTTCTCCGATATGACATTTATCCTCACACCCTCAACATGGTCCCGCACGTGTAGCGTATTTTTCTAACCTAACAAGTGGATAACTTGGATAAAGTGAAGCACGTGCGGCCATTGAACTTTCACATGTGAGCCATGGGCGGATCCACCTTCATGGTTGGGAGGGCATTTGACCACCCATTTCAAAAAAAAAATAAAAAAAAATTATTGTTAGTATTATATATATAAGTTTACAGTTTCAATCTTATAATTTTATGTCTTGCACCCTCATTTAGGGTTAGATAATTTTAACATTAGTAAAAAATTAATAAATTTTATGTCTGTATCATTCCCATGATTAATAAATTATGCGACTAAAATTTTGTTTGTAATTGTAAATTTTTTTTTGTAAGTATTAATTATAAAAAAATTATTATATATATATATGAATTTACAGTTATAGTCCAATAATTTTATGTGTTGCACCCCCATTGTAAAAATCCTAGATCCGCCCCATTGTGAGCAACATACTTGCTCTGATGATAAAATAGTTTGGGACTCAAATTTAAAACTAATAAATAATAGATGATGTATTCCTAAATCCTTATAAACCTGTTTATAAAGTTTCATTTTGTTCGATTTAGAATTTATCCTCACACCCTCAACAAAAAGTCAAAAAGAGGAGGAAATTAGGAGAAAAAAATGGGTCACCGATAGATTACGGACAAATATTTTATCCGTCAATGATAATTTTTGTTCGCCAACGGAACTACAAATCCATGGGCAACCTTTTTATTAACAGATGGAATCGATGAACGTATATATATCCGCCGGAAACACATTTGTAAATAAACCATCGGCGTTCCATCGATATATAACAAATGGATTTACTATAGTAGTTTTATTATTACGATTAATTAACCTGACCAAGTACATGATTCGATTAAATTATTCGACCAAGATTGGATTGGATGTGAATCTGACTATACTCCAACTCAATCCAATATCCACCCACGCGGCTGATATATGTCGACACAAAAGACTTTGTCACCTTCTTCATTTGGAAAATAAAATAATAAAATAAAAAAGTAACCAAAAGATACAATGCAATTTCGTTTTGTCACAGCAAGCAGTTAACCAGAAGGCAAGAGGAAAAAACAAAGATTTACATCTGATTCCCAATGAAAAGTAGTTTGTCTCATTTTAGCATGTGTGAATGTTGTGCTGTTTCTAGCTAGTTTAATTTCATTGAAGTACGCTTTTCATGATCATAAATGTTAAAAATGAATATATTCTGTCTAATTAAACCAAACAGGCAATCATCAAAAGCATTCAAAATCTTATCAAGCAGATTAGTGTACGTGGCTTTTCTCTGTCCGGAATTAAATATTTATTTATTTCCAACTATTATATTAATTTCAATTGTCAAAAAGTACTACAAACTAATCCTCACAATTATGTAGTTATCATAATGATATCAATCGACATCAGCAGTTTTTAGTCTAGATAAAAGAGGCCTATTTCGTGGACGTTCTTTTTTATCCTCTTTACACTCATCATTACAGTCGTTGAATTTGACGTGAATGGAATGATAGGATTACATTCTAGATAATAGTGGAACCAGCATATAATGCACTTCATTAAATGTTGACTCCACTACCATCTAGAATGTACTCCTAACCTTCCATTCACCCTAAATCCAACGGCTGTGAAGATAGGTGTAAAAGAGGGTATGAATAAGGGCTCACGAAATTGCCCCCTAAGTAAAACGTGTTATTAAAAAGACAACTGTGGGTTTATCCAATAGTAAAACACTAGTGAACTCCAAATATCATTGGTGATAACCGTTCTATTAAATATATGTTGGAAGTTCAAGAGTAATGTCAATGTGATTTATAGACTTCTACAACAGCAAAAACAAGAAGAAATTTTATTCAAAACAGAAACACAGCATCATACAATATGACAGAATCGTTCTTCTTGCACAAGCTCAAAAATAGCCGAGTTCAAGATACAAAGACAACACAACAGAGACACTTATTACACAACCAATACAAGATTCGAGTACCAAAATAACAACCCAAAAGAACAAATCTCTAGATTTACAAAGAAAGGAAGGATTATACCAAAGAGAGGGCTCAAGTTGAACAAATGCGACTCATAATCATCGGATCTACCTCTCAATCTTCTCAATCGGTCACAAAAACACTTTCAAGGAACACACAAACACTGGCGAGGATCAAACCCTAGGAAACCGTGACCCGGGAAGGCTCGAACACATTGGAACAGCCACCACAACAGATCCACCACCATGAACGTGAACCACCAAAAGATCATCCACACAGATCACCGATCAGAGAATTTGAGAGCAAGAAGAGCTCTCCATGAATCTTGAAGGCTAGGAAGTGGGAAGAGTAGATTTGGAATCGCCCAAAGAGGAGGACGAGAGCCAGAGAGAGAAGAGCCAAAAATGTGGATGTGATCGAACGGGGAGATAAGATCAGAGCAAATATGATAAAATCATATTACACGCTAACCTAGAGAGTTAATTAACCATAGTTGATTAACCATGGTTGAAGTAGGGTAAAGAAGAAGACTCACATGTATTAGGTAGAATATTGGATAAAATAGATTGAGAGCAAAATATCCCTATACCGTGGTTGCATTGGACCTATTAGGCCTTATGCCATTCAACAATAGTAGACATCACAAAAATGGGTTACTCACTCAAATTACCCAACAATATGTTTCAAGGCTCTTCTATCACAAGGCGCATCTTTTGATAGAGTTTATTCCGTAACATGTTATCAGAGCAGGTGTGATCAAATATTATAAGTTTGAATCTTGTGAGCGCGACCCCTATTTATTTAGCATTTAGTATGAGGAGAGTCAGTACACAATCCACACTTCAAATCCAAAGAGGCCTTCGCATGAGTGGGCGTGTTTTCTACCACAGAGTTGAGCTTTTTATAGAGTTGATTTCTTAACTGGTTCGTCACACACCGTTGTTCTCTAGTACAAGTTATTTATGTCATAATTTCGCAATCTACACAAGTGATAAACAATTAAAAAGATTTTGATATTTTTTTCAAGATTAACTCTTCGATACCTATGATAGATTACCAGGTCTTTTTTGTCCTTGTTATCACCAATTTTTGGACGAGGTGACGTGGACGCGTCCCGAGAGCCATTGGGGTATCGTCTCGTGATCTGAAACTCCTTCGTGACTCGGACACTTTCACGACCCGAACACTTACACGAATCGGGTATCTTTGCGAGACGGAACCTCTCGCGAGGTGGAACCTTCTGTGAGGCGGAACCTTCTGCGAGGCGGAACCTTCTACGAGGCAGAACCTTCTGCGTGGAGGAACCTTCTACGAGGCAGAACCTCTTGTGTCGCACCCTCTCCCGGGTGAGACCGACACGAGACCCGTGGGGGTTGCCCACATGCCCCGTAAGCCTAAGCCAAATCGAAATCAATGCAAATCATTTTAAACTAACAATCATCAAATCAGAGTTGTAAATCAAATCATGCGAAAGATAAATCAAGACCCATGAAAGGGAAATTAAGATCAATCCCACACGTTGGGATAAAAACCAACCCACGCAGGGGAAAAAGTGTCACTAAAAACCCATCTCGGGTAATCACCATTAAGTCTAATCTACCACGAGTCAATCATGCTCGGAAGACAAGTCTAGAGGTATCATATGGAATAACTACATCTACACCAAAAATGATGCATGAAAAAATGGGAAGAATCAATCCTAAGAGGCATGTCTCGTCCCGCCGGCATCCTCTATCCCTCAGCTCGCTCACCTGTGCCAAATGTTCAATTGGGGGATATACACGGGGTCAGTAAAAGAAATATCAAGTGGCATACTTATGAAATGAACATAAGGTTAGAAATAGGCTAAGTGAATGTAGTGGTCAAATCAAACGTAGCGAGTACCGACCACCTGTAACTCACCGAGACATAGTCCCGCGTGTAGATGCTCGGAACCAAAAGAGGGACCACTACAAACATTAGGTAGAAAGCAGTAGATAGAGAAGACAATGAATCATAAATCATAAATCAGACGACTATATGGCATATCTAAACTAAACATGAAAACCGTGCGACAGTCGAAAAATAAGAACTAAGGCCATGGTGAAAAATGCGCATAAGTATTGGGTACCCAAACTACTAGGAGTCCTTCTTCGGGTGGCAGCTAAATAGGGAACATCCTAGCAGTGTCATCCAAGACTCCTCGTTGTAATCGGAGAGACCTATAGAAGTTGCAACGTTATGGTCACCCTATATAGTGGGTATATTCCCTAACGGCCAGAGTCATCGTGAAGTAACACCCGACCTCTTCCCTGGACTTACAACCACTCGCTGTCACGGATGTTGGGGGCACCACTCCCCTCCACCCCATCAATTTATAAAACATGATAAGCCATATAGTAACCGGAAAACAGTCTCATGAACAGGATTATAAATCATGGAAAATCCACAAGCTAAAATCACCAAGTCAAGCCGAAGCCGAGAAGTATAAATCAATAACAATGCTACTACGACCCGAAGGTCAATAAAATCATGCATGTGGACAAAATACCAACCGTGTATGCCAACGGTTATAATTATAGAAGAACTGGCAATAAAACATGAGAGAAACGGGTTAGGCTTGTGTGTACATCCCCTCACCTGGTATCCGAAGGTGTCTACGATCTATCGGGTGCTCGCCGGTCGTCGAGGTCGAATCGGAACCTAAACACAAGACAAACAAAGAGAAACATCTCACAATCGCATCCTAAATCGACGAGGAAAACACATCGGACCAAACCAAGTCCTATACAATGCTTCTAACAACTCATGGATGCATCCCAAACGATTCGGGATCAAACAGCAATCAAAAATAAGGCAAAACAGTCACCCGAAGGTAACCTGGGACAAGCACGGTCGTGCTCTAGAGCACGGCCCAGCCGTGTGCGACATTGGTCTTTTGGTGCGTTTGGCCGAATAAAAGCACGGGCATGTTCCTGAGAACACGGCCGTGTTTTATCCAGCCAAAGCACACTCAAGTCCGTTGTGTGAAACACGGTCATGTTCATGAAGAATATGGGCGTGTTTTACCCAGAAACTCACGAAAATAGCCCAAACTCATCCCAACTCAACCTAATCACAAATACACACAACCAAAACACATCCAAGCTATTCTATGGCCTTAGGGACATCAAATGAAGCATAAAAAACAAGCTAATCACATCCCTATCATGCTCCACACATCACACTAACCAAAAATCCAAAAATCACACCATGGATTCAATTCACCACCAAACCATGGATACACATTGATACTCCAGGAAAAATCTCCTAAAATAATCACCAAAGTCCCGAAGAGAACCGGGTCCGAGAAGTCCGGTTAGAGGATGTATCCGGCCGACTCGGGGGAGGAGTGTGCTTGATGACTTCTGATGGCCTGAAACGGACGAACAAACTCGTCAGAGGGTACCCCGAGATGTTAGCTCGGGAAAACCGCTGCGATGCTTAAGTCAGCAGGTGTGGAAGAAAGTGAAAGCCTCTGGCAAGAGATCACCGAGCGGGTTTCCCGAGCGGGTTTTCCGAGTGAGAGTGGGAGGCAATTTGAGATTAGAGTCCCGAGCAGGTTGTCCGGGCAAGTTATCCGGGCAAGTCCACCGAACAGGGCTCCGAGCTCGCCAAAGGGGAAAGGAGAACGCCGAAAGGAAGAAGTAAGCGAAGAATCACATACCTTGATCCTTGGGGGAGACCCCTATTTATAGGGGTCTGGAATGACTAAATTACGATAATGCCACTGGCTGTACGGACATGCGGATAGACCACCGAGCGCGTTACCCGAGCAAGCAAGGAGGTGTTTGTGACCTCGGATGATGAAAGATGATGTGATGGGCCAATGGTCCTTTAACCCCGAGCGGGTACCCTGGGCAGGCACCCCGAGCGGGTTCCCCAAGCGGGCATCACGAGCGGGTCCTGAAGATCGACAAAGATCCAGTTCGAACCATTCAATCTCCTTGTTCACGAGAGCAAGGGTAAATACCCGTATATCAAAACCCGTGATAAGTCTCCTTAGCTCTTATCGTTGAAAGGTTAGCCGAGGCTTGAAACTTGTAAGGCTGGGATACTGCTAACCTAATCCGGAATTCCCATCTCGGGTTGGACTTTTGGCTCGGATTTGACCGGACAATCCAATCTCGTATCCTTTCGTCCACGTATGTTGGGGGTATTTTCTCGTACATCAACTCACATGTATTAAACCTAAATATAAAATATATAAGTTAGCTATCATTTACAAATTTTAGAGGAATTTCCTATAGATCCCCGCAAAAAAAAGGAAAGTCCTATGAATAAAAAAAAAAGGAAAGTCTTGTGAATGTACAAATATAATGACTTGCAACTTTCTAACGGTCACCCCAAACGCAGCACACATTTTTACTAAACGCAATACACTTTTTTCTTCATCATATTTCCAAAAATGTCCCTGGACTTTTGAAAAAATTATGAAATTGTCATTACTTTATATACAGTTGATGTAGGGGAAATATCCCCTGAGGATACGTAGACAAACGGTCCGAGCTTGGACCGTCCGCTCTGACCCGACTAGACCTGAGCCCATGGTCAAACCGGGTCAACCCCGGTCAAACCCATCTCGGATGATTCCCCACCTCGCCAGGAGCGCGTGACCGCTGACCGTTCATCGATCGGAGCCCCTGGATTGCTCAAACGGGCTTCTCAAAGTTTTCGTCACTCTGCCCGGTCAGCCCTACCCGAGCCCATGGTCTGTAGCACCCCGTACCTTTTTGTCTGGTTGTTTATGATTTTAAGCCGGTCGTGGTGACAGATCGGTTCGAATAAATAAAGGAGATATTAAAATTATAACTTTAATAATTTTTTTTAAATTAAAGTTCGTAAAAATAAAAATAAAAATAAATAATAATAAAAATAATAATAAAAATAAATAAACAAATAAAGATATTATTTATGGCTTTGAATTATAATAAATAAGGTATATGGTCAATAAATTTAAAGTTTGTAAATTTACATCACGAAGTTAAATTAGCACAGTTGGATTGACGTGCAACTTTTTCTACTTGGTTTCGAGTTCGAAATGGGCGGTGCGAATTATTTTTTCCGATTACTTTTTCAGCGTGAAAAGACTATATTACCCTTAGACGTTGATAAATTACGAGATCGCTAATTGCCATTTTCTTCGAGTGATTTCGATAAATATCCGACTGAGATCCATGTTTCTCACATTCTCCATTTGGTATGTTTTATTCCCACTTGCTTTATTTTCTCCACTCATTCTCTCTCCTCATTTATTTGCTTTTCACTCTCTCATCCCTCATTCTCTCTCTCATTTCTGATCCTTCCTCTACACATAATCGAGGACGATGTCGGCGAGGAGCTCCACAGCCGGTTACGAGCTCGTGCGATGCCGGCGAGGTGAGGTGGTGCTCGGTTGGTGTTCATCGGCGACGACAACCGCGGAAAATGGCGACGAGCGAAAGACCGACGAGGGAGAGGGCTGAGATCGGCCGAGATCCACGAGATCCGATGACGTGGAGGTCGATTGAGCTAGGTAAACTCAATTTCACCCTCATCTTACTTAGATCTACCAATTTCGTGTTTGATTGGTGTGGATTCGGTTGGATTTTTGTTTACCTTTCGTTTTTGGTTTTGGGGTTTCAGTTGGTGGTTGTGGTCGACGATGATGATGGTGGAGGAGTTGTGGAGGTCGGCGTCAGCATCGTGGTGACTGATGGATATTGGGCTGCTGGCGAGGTGGGTCGCTGTGGCCGGCGACGCCTCCGGCGAGTTGTCCTGTCGCGGCCAAAGTAGGAAAATCGAGATTGGTGGTGGTTTTGGTCTGTCGGAGTTGGGTGGAGGACCTGCCGCCGTCGGGCCCGGCTGCCGTCGGCGTCAGGGTTGTCGGTCGCCGGCGGGGGTTGGCCGGAATCCGTTCAGCTCCTTTGGGATGTGAATTTCATGCTTTAATGTGACTATTAGCTTGATCGGAGGGTGTATTTACGTGTGTTATCGTGCGTAAATTAATCGAAATAAATTTAGAATAGTCGGGAATATTTCCATGAGTTGAATAGCATGAGAATAATTAATTTAGAAAATATTTTGAATAGAGATTTAATATATTTTGTAGGAAAATGAGTTGCACGAGGTTGAGGTGCGAGGATTTGGTTTTCTGCGATCATCGGACTTGAGGTAGGAGATGTTGGTCTTTTGTGATGATTTGTCTGCATATGTATGTGAGGCATGATTTATTCCCCACGCGTTTTATATATATTTACACATATATATACGAGCATGTTTTCTTGTTGGTTGGATTTTAAATATTGCATTCGTATGATTTATTCCTAATGAGGATTTTATACATGAGATTTTATACTGAGCATATTATTTAATCATGGAGAGACATGCGTTGGATTTTTACAGTGGAGCATTTCTTGAGATTAATATGTGGTTTGAGATATATAGATTTTGTTAAAATTATACCATATGCCTTGATTTGAATAGTTAGGGATTTAGAAATAATTGGATTTAATGATGGATTTTAAATGATGACTGCTGAGATTATGTCTTGAACATGGTTGTGGAATGAGTTTTCACCTGGGTGAAGGTCCCGATTATTTTTGGGCTGCAGCGGGGTAGCATCGACCCTTGGATATGGTAGTCCATGGAGAGCCATGATCCATAAATAGCTTGATGGGGTTCGCTGACCTGCGGTGAGAATCCGTAAACAGTGGTTGGATTCGATGGCCCTCGGTTTCAGTCCGTAAACATTGGTTGGGTTCGATGGCCCTCGGTTTCAGTCCGTAAACATTGGTT
>JAOWBR010178405.1:0-10875 GCA_028571145.1 Dionaea muscipula
AGGGTCCGAGATTGGACCGTTCGACCTGACCCGACTGAGCCCGAGCCCTTGGTCAACCATGGTCAAACCATGGTTACACCAGGTCAACCCCGACCAAACTTGACCGAACCTAACCTGGAAGATTCCCAATCTCTCCACGAGCGCGTGGGCATAAACCGTTCGTCAATCGGAGCTAAAACGAGCTCAAACGGGCCCCCCAAAGTTTCCCGCACAAAACCACCTCGGGTACCCTGCTCGGGTGAGCCTGCTCGGGTACCCTGCCCGGGCGCCTTGCTCGGGTACCCTGCCCGAGTGCCTTGCTCGGTCTACTCTCCCCTCCCTTGTCTGTAAATAGGACTCCACCCCTTCATTTTTCAGGGTCTCTTCTTCCTCTCTTCCGCAACCAGCATGACTAGCCTGGAGCCTTGCTCGGACCTCCTGCTCGGGAGTCTTACCCGGTGACCTTGCTCGGGTGACCATGCCCGGGCCACCTTTTGACCCTGCTCGGGTGACCTTGCCTGGGCCACCTTTTGACCCTACTCGAGTACCCGGGCAAGGTTCCTGCCCGGGAACCTTGCCCGGGTACCCTGCTCGGGTGACACCGCTCGGATACCATCCTCGGGTGACCCTTCCTAGGACACCATTGGATCCTGCCCAGGCCTTTGCACCCTTGGCCATTTTCGGACTCGGTCTCGCTTCGCTCGGCCTTGCCTTCCCTCAGCCATATGCGAACGCCCATTCGGTTATTCTCGCCCTCTTGACCAACTCCGCTTGACTGTCCTCTCTCTCTCACTCCAGCATCCACGCATCTCCCGCTTCTTCTCGCACGCAGGAGCTACCGGTCATTTTCCTCACTTGCTGACTTAGGCATCGGAGCGAACTCCCCGGGGTCACACCCTGGGGTATTCTCTGACGTGTTTGCCCATCCATCTCAGGTCCATAATTTCTCTCTCTTTGAAGCGGGTTGGAATCACCTCCTCTTCACCATTCACTCCTCCCCCGATCCGACCAGGTCCTCTCCGCCGGCCGGAGCCGCCTCATCCTGATCGGACCGGGACTTCGATGATCGTCTCTAGAGGATCCTAGGCGCTGACCGCCCCTGAGATTTTTTGAGGAGTATCATGCACCAACCAAAAATACATGGGTGAGACGTCTCCAGAGACGTCCCCCGAGAGATGTCACCAGAGACGTCTCTCCTAGCAAATGCTGAAAATCTGCACTCTCTGCAAAAATTCCAAGTGCACGAACCACAACTAAAAACCACTTAAGTCTAAATCTAAGGCTTCTAACAAGTCTCAAAACATGAACCAAAACATTCTAAGCCATCCTAGAACATCTCACACATCCCAAACACAAAATCACCATCAAGAAAGCCATCCAAAGCATGAAAACCTAAGAAACTTAAGAAAATCATGAATCTCATGAACAAACTCATCAAGACTTATCATCAACACCACAAACAAGTCTCAAATAACACAACCAACCATGCTAAACAAAAATACATCAACCAACATAAGCCAAACTCAATTTGTCATCTTCAAAAATCCATCTAAACTCATAAACCAAGGAAAACCATGAAACAACCAAAGGATTTACCTTGAAATCAACCCAAGTGATGCTCTCCCAAGCTCCTAGAAGCTGCTAAGGGGAAGTCCAAGCAAGATCCAACCATCAAGGATGAAGCACAAGAGAAAAATGGTGAAAATCCTTCAAGAACAACTCAAATCCTTCCTTTCTTCTCTTATCTTCTCTTCTCCTCTCTTCTCACGTGTGAATGGCATCCAAGGGGTCTGGAAATCAGCCTAAAATCCTCCCTAAATCCTCACAAAATCCACTAAAACACTCCACCTTATTAAAATAAAATATAACCTCAAAAGTCAAATAAAGTGGCTAGGCGTCAACTAAGCTATTGGCCTTTAACACATCCACGTCCATGGAAACTAATCCTAAATGCCTCAAACTGATCACCAAAAATCACGAAATTAAATCACGATCATAAAGAACCCAAATTCAAAATCTTAAAAACCGTCATCTTACAAACCGACTAACCTGAAAAAATCGGTACAATCCATATACGTCAATATGGTACTCATTGGTCATGTCTCATCATCCCGATCATTCCGGTATGTTCAAAACGGTCGTACGACATGCGATGCAAAAATTAGCAAAAACGGCTACGTAAAACCCGAGAGCACTATTCACGTAAAACACTATTCACCGAAAAATGAAAAATCTCTAACATGATAAATTAAACATAAATAGCCATAAAATAATATAAAAATGTATATAAAACACGGGGTATAACAGAAAGTATTAAATTATTGGACATGGGCATAATTTATCCTATTTTTGATTTCAAGTGGATCAGCCCAGTCCAAGTGGCGTCTAAGAAGACGAGCATCACGGTGGCTACAACGATTGCAATGAACTTATCCCCACTCGTGTTGCCAACTCTTGGCGCGTTTGTATTGATTATAGGAAATTGAACACCACCACACGTAAGGACCATTTCCCTCTCCCCTTTATTGACCAAGTCCTTGAACGACTAGCTAGTCACTCTTATTATTGTTTCTTTGATGGCTATTCTGGTAACAACCAGATAGTTATAGCACCTGAGGACCAACAAAAGATAACCTTCCCGTGTCCTTTTGGCACGTTTCCATATCGTAGGATGTCGTTTGGTCTTTGTAATGCACCTGCCACATTTCAAAGGTGTATGATGAGCATTTTCTTTGACCTCATTGAGAATATCATTGAGGTATTCATGGATGATTTTTCAGTCTATAGATCTACGTTTGATATATGCTTTTCTAACCTTGAACGTGTTTTGTAGAGATGTGTTGAGACCAATCTAGTCCTCAATTACGAGAAATACCATTTCATGGTCCAACAAGGTATAGTCTTTGGTCACATTGTCTCAGCTAGAGGTTTGAAAGTTGATAAAGCTAAAATTGAACTTATTAAAACATTTTCATACCCGACTAAGGTAAAAGATGTGAGGTCATTTTTGGGTCATGCTGGCTTTTATAGGCGTTTTATAAAGAATTTTTCAAAGATCTCTAAACCCCTTTGTGAGTTACTCCAAAAAGATGTAGAGTTTATTTTTGAAAAGGACTGTAAAACTGTCTTTGATCAACCTAAAACCCTTTTTACCACCACACCTGTGATCCAGCCCCCCGACTGGTCTCTACCGTTTGAGATTATGTGTGACGCGAGTGACTATGCAGTCGGGGCCGTCTTAGGACAGAGAAGGGACAATGTCCCTCACGTGGTTTATTATGTAAACAAAACACTATTAAATTATAATGTCACTGAAAAAGAGTTGTTGGCAATAGTGTTTTCTTTAGATAAAATCAGGCAATACTTGTTGTGAACCAAGGTTATTGTTTTTACTGACCACACAGCTATAAAATATTTGCTTTCCAAAAAGGAGTCAAAGCCTAGGTTGATTAGGTGGATCCTACTGCTACAAGAGTTTGACATTGAGATCAAAGATTAATTAGGTTAAACAAACCTTATAGCAGATCACCAAAGCCGACTGGTTCAAAATGAGGACGGAATAATTATCTAAGATTCATTTTTGGATAAGCATCTCTATGCCGTCCAAGATAAAGAACCATGGTATGCTAATATGGTAAACTTTTTGGTAAGTGTTTCTCTTCCATCTTATCTTCCCAAGGCTCAAAAAGATAAAATCAAAAGTGATTCTAGATATTACGTTTAGGATGCACCATATCTTTGGAAAATTTGCTCTGATCAAGTTATCAGACGTTGCATACCCTAAATAGAATCACTTAACATTCTAAAACACTATCATACGTTTGCTTGTGGAGGCCATATTGTTCCTCAAAAGACTGTTAGGAAGATCCTTAAAGCAGGATTCTACTGGTCATCTTTGTCTAAAGATTCTTTTGAATTTTACAGATCTTGTGATAGATGCCAACGACCGAGGAATATTTCCAGACGTGATCAAATGCCGATGAAGAACATCAACATCTGCGAGGTGTTCGACATTTGAGGCATAGAATTTGTTGGGCCATTTCCCCCGTCTTTTGGTAACATTTATATACTTCTCGCTGTTGATTACGTTTCTAAATGGGTAGAGGCAATAGCCACTAAAACGGACCGTAGCAAAGTGGTTGTTAAATTTCTCAAAACTCATATTAATTGATAGGGGAACACACTTTGTGAATCGAACGGTGGCTGCCCTACTTAAGAAGTATCATGTGCACCATCGCACGTCTACTGTCTATCACCCACAGACTAATGGGTTGACAGAGGTATCCAATCGTGAGATTTAAAAATATTTTGATGAAAACTGTTAATACATCGAGGAAGGATTGTAGTACCAAACTAGACGATGCTCTTTGGGCCCATAGAGCAGCTTACAAAACACCACTTGGTATGTCTCCCTTTAGGCTCTTGTTTGGTAAAGCTTGTCACCTTCCTGTTGAGATAGAGCATAAAGACTATTAGGCCATACGTGAGTGCAATTTGAGTTATGATGAGGCTGGGAAGGAAATAAAACTCCAACTCCAAGAGTTGGAGGAGATTAGAAATGAATCCTACACTAACGTTGTAATCTACAAAGAGAAAACCAAAGCTTTTCATGATAAAATGATTGCCAGAAGTAATTTTAGTGTTGGATAAAAAGTATTGTTATTCTATTCATGTCTGAAACTTTTTCTCGGGAAACTTAGATCTAGATGGCTTGGTCCCTATGTCATAGTAGAGGCTAACCCATTTGGATACTTTGAGATTCAAAGTCTCCAAAACCCTGAGGATAAGTTTCGGGTAAATGAGCATAGACTCAAACCTTTTTTTGAAAAAACACTATCTGGTTTAATAAAGGACATTGATCTGCAGGACGTTCCTTCAGAGTAATTCATTTGTTTCAGTTTGTTATTAAATTATTCTTTTTAATTTATTCAGTCTTTCTTTGTTTAGTTTTGATTTATTTCTCTTTGCGTCTGACTTCTGTTTTTCCTTTTCTTTTGCAGTTAGAGATGCTTAAATTAAGTATGATTTATGATTCATCCTTGAGTCAAACGTAACATGATGAATTAGAGGCAAACGGGGGAAAGAAGTGGGATGCAAAATTTAACCATTTACATACTGATTATAGTCATGCCAGTCAAAATCAAATAATAAGTCACTATTCTCTGATGCACTCCTATTTTCTTCTACATTATCTTGTCCCATAGGAGGCATAGTTTGAGTTGGATGAACCCCTATCTCACCCACCGACTCCATATCTTCTGTCTCATCCCTAAGTGTAGGAGACGTAGGAGGGGGGACATAGACCACTAGGGCAGTCATAGGATTCTCCACAAATGTTGATGATCTTCCTTCGTCAGAGGAGGAAGACAACGAATAATCAATCAGAGTTAGTGGAACCATAGTGGCTCGATCCTTCTTTAAATCTTCTATCTACCACTTTAAGGATCCCACTTTGGCTGCCCACTCATTCTCTAGATCATTCATTTGACAATAAAGTGACTCAATAATCTTGTCTTCCTCCTTCAAACGTAGATGGGATTCCTGTAGTCATCCTTAATATCCATCACGCTGAGAACTTTTGCTCACCATCCTTCAATTGATGTTGAAGATCTTCAATTATCATGTCTGCCTGTTCTAAACGTAGATGTGACACTAACAATTCATTCTTCAACTCAAACTCTTCATGGACCTTGGTAGAGCATTCATCTCGTGCGTTTGCTAAAGCAGCTCCTAAAATTGCTTCACCCCATCTCCTTCTCTCTCGTACATCCACAATAGTCTTTGAAATCTTATTGACCTTGATGGATAGTAAGTTGTTCTTAATTCAGAGGTCATCATTTTTTGACTTCATCTTACTACACGAGAGCTTGAGATTATTCATCGTTATCTTCATAAGTGGACACTCCACCCCCAGATCATCAAATTTTTAAGTGAGTTTGGTAACCTCACGTTTGAGATCATTCACAGTCTGCATAAAGTTACTTGTGATTGAGTATAATTCAGACGTAAGCTTAATCATTCAAAAGGGGACGGGAAGAGGTAGGCATTCAAAAACGAAAACATTCACCAATACATAACAATTATTCAGACACTGTATAACCAAATGTTTTCACAATATTTTATCACCACTTACATCATCAGGATGGGGTGGGGGGATATTCTGTTCAGATGTGGAAAGAGGATTGGTTGTTAGGCCTTGTGGAGGCACGTTTGACTCAGACGGTTGTGAAGAAGTTTGAGACGTAAAAGATGGAGGAACTGTTGTTAGAGGAGTAGCAGCAATCGAAACTTCATATTCTTTCCCCCATTCCAGTATGAGCATCATAGGATCCTTATCAAAATCTTCAGACCAAACGGTTGGTGTTGACACCAGGGCGTTGGGAACGCGAAGGGTCAGGGCGTAAAAACCCCAGGACGAGCATGATTTAGGGCGTTTTGAGCTTTAACCCTAGAAGCTAGTAACGGCCAGAATGGGGCACTTTAGGCCGTTAGGGCGTCGAGGTAAAAGGGGAATCTGTACCCCAAGATATGACCCACAACGGGTACGTGGGTAGATGGAAGTTGCCACGTATTTGGAGGTTATTGAAGACAGTTGAGGAGCTGACCACGACTGAGGGCGTAGGACGGGCAAGAAGGCAAAGGTCTCAAAGACAGTCAAAGCCACGATTAGGAGGAAGTTCATCCACGATCTGATCATGGGTGGTTATGGAACTGGCAATGTAACCGTCCCTAGGGATTAGTATAAATACAGCCAAATCCCAACTTTGTATGGATCATCAAGAAGAACAATCATATCAATCTAATTTGTTTTGCAGCATTTACTGTCTTCCCTAGCAGGAGCCATTAGAGTAGATTTAGCTTATAAACTGAACCCATTTCGGTTACCCGGCATAGAGCGGATTCCTCCTCCTGAACCCGATTCCGGGGATCGCAGGAGCGCAACTAGCCAACAGTCTTTGGTAACGTCAACAGTTAGATCCCTCATTATTTTTGGAATGACTTCTCTTTCAAATTCCACGCCTGCTTCTGGCTTCATTCCTTCCAGTTCAGGTACAAGCTCATCATCATCTTCAACTAATGCTCTAACTTGAGCTTTACACATGGAGTATCCATTCCGAAAGACTGAAGCTGATGCAGTACTAAACATCCTTTTAAAGTCATCTGACTCCAAGAACTCTCTAGCAGCTTCACTCTTGGAAAACTCCATCTTCCTGGGCAGACGTCATTCTACCAGAGTATATTTTTCCTTCATCTGCTAAGACAATGAGTAAGTTAGTAAAGGCAAACTTCACGTTTGATAAGGTATGTTCTATAGAAATACACACTTGAGAAAGGGTTAGACGGGCTTTATTAAGCTCTGCCTGTAGCTCCTTATTCTTCTGTGCTTTTGTATTCAAATCCTTATCCAATTTTGCCTTCAGCTTTCTGAAGCTTTCCAACCTGGATTCCATCGTCTTTTCCTTCCCCTCTGCTTCCTCTCTCTTTTTCTTCTCTGCCTCCAACGCAGCCTCCAGATCTGCATTTTTCTTTTCCAACGTCTGGTTTTCCTTTGTCACCTTCTCCACGTTAGCCTTCATTCCCTCAACTGACTCATCAAACTCTTCTTTCAACGTGGTAAGTTCTTTGGTCAGACGGTTGTTCTGAAACAAGGTCACCCCAATGTTAGAAAATGAACATAGAAACGGTTGCCATTGTTTATGATAAAGCTAAAACATTGTTTTACCTTCTCTTTCAATTCTCTGACCATACGTCTGCTCCTCTTCTGGTTTGCAATCGCTAATAAATCTCTTCGAAGAGCATGTCCAACTAGGGCAGACGTCTGAGTGAGGAAAGGACGTTAATAAAACAAACAAGACTTAATGAGGCAAAACTAAGTTAAAATTATAAGTAAATTACCTCGACGATATTTCTCATGATTAAAGCTAGCTTGTGCTTTCTAAAGAGTTGACCCAAACCCATCCTCAAACCACGAGTGGATGAACCCAATAGAACATGAGCATATCTCTTCATCATTTTTCATTGGGTCTCCTAAGTCTGCGTTTGCTTAGAACTCCAAGATAGATCCTTTTAGCAAACGGTCCTTCACCCGCATCCTCCTCAGGAGTTCCCTCTCCATCTTCATCTTGTCTATCCACCTCCTCATTCTCCTCCTTCTCAACTGTCTCCTTCAAAATTTAGCTCAATCCTCCATCAGTTCCCATGGACAAGACCAACTGATCAGATGGGTCTTCATCAACCACTCCCTTCTCCAGAGCTTTAGAGATAAACGGACGTGCCGACAGGTCATCTACTTGCTGATTCATCTCCTCAGCTGTAGGACTACCAATCACGACTGGGTCATCTCTTTGTTCAGCTTCACTGACCTCTCCCTTGTTTGGTACATCAAATAGAACAACCAATCACATATTGGTAGATTAACCAGACGTGGAAGGCTTATATCCTTAATAATTTTAAAAGTTTACCTGTCTTGGCTTTCTTTGCAATTGAATCAATGGATGCTACCTTTCTTAAACGCCTCCTCTTTCTCACTTGCAATTCTTCACCCACAACTGGGACATCAGCATCCACAGTCTGCATTCCTCTTCTATAGCCTTGTCCGACTGAGTCTCTTCACTATCCACCTCAACTTCAGCCTCTATATCTGTCTCCCCGACTGTAGGGCTTATAACATTCTTCTTAGTTGGACGTTTAGGTTTACTCTTAGGAACCATCGCTTCGCTCTCTTGTGTTCCCCCGGCTGTCCCCTCAGTCGGGATCTCCTCTTCTTCCACAACTGCCACGTCAGTCGTGGATTCCTTAGCCTTGGCTCCCTGCTTTCTTCTGATTACCTTCTTCGACTCTGCCTCAGAAGTACCAGCATCACTAGACGTACTCTCCTGGGGCACTCGAAAGCTCTTATCCACGTGTCCCCCCCCCCTTCTCACTCACCATTGCCAATATGTCATTTAAATCCATTCCTCCTGCCAAACATAAAGTAACTAAATGTTACTATCAATCAAACGTAAGGAGGCAATTAAATTTAAATGAAATACATGGGAAGAACACGTACGGAGGTGGGGGACTGTGGCTATCTCATGCTCCGCTAATGTCTTTGCATTGATGAGATCGAAGTAGTTGGGCAATTCTCGGCCCTTAGCAAACACCTCTTTCAGCCTTTTCCACTCAACGTCTGAAACAGTCAAACTCTCTTCACTGACAGCGTGTTTGTTTGGCTTTCGTGCAATCGTGGAGATGGTCAAATTAGTGGAACTACTCACTATTATGAACTTGCTCTTCCACTCCACGAATGACTCTCTATACCAACAGATTTGGTATCCTCTTTTGGGACATAATGTATAATACCCAGTATTCTTTTTGACCTCTTTTACATAAAAGAGTCTAGTGATCGGTGCATTTTATGTACCTTTTTCTTTAATTATTTCTTTATAAATTATGCTGACTTTGTATCTAATTTATATCTTTGTGCTTCATATTTCATACATGACCCTTATTCTCATAGTTATAATCATTCCATGTATAATTCTTGCATTTTAGCCTATTTTGGACCCAGACGTATTCCACGTCTGCATCTAGCCCATGCCAGACGTTATAGTAGTCTTTAAGTTCAAACCAGACGCTGCAGTGTCTGAGTCATTCAAATCTAGACTCACATTTGTATTTTAAACACCAGACAGTATCTTGTATTCACTATAAGATCAGTCGTTGGTATTATATATCACATATCATTCATTGTATAGACTTTACATTTCATATAAGTCATGGAACGATACTACGGATCAACTTAGGTCTTATAAATTCTTTCTATGTCTTTGACAGTAGAAGATATGATACCACGGATCGGAGCTTGTCAAAGACTAAAGGAAGGAAGATCATTAAAGTCTATTTCAACGACTGAGGAAGAATAAAGTTCTGAGAACATCATCTGCACTTTCAACGTTTCCTTCAAGGAAGACCTTCTGTCTGAACATCTGATACCAAACGTACCCTTCAATAATTATCAAACGGGCTTCAAGGAAAAGTATGGAGTGCAACCGTAAAATGCATGTTTATAGCCTCCTTTAAACCCATAGGGTTTAACTTTAACAAATGGAAACTCAACAAAACGTATAGGGGAAAACAGCGGGGCCACAGACCTCCAGGAGGACGTCTGCCTCCGGATGTCCGCCACCGGACGTCTGCCCGGATATCCGCCATCGGACGTCCGCCCGGACATCCTTGGTTGCTGCATAGAAACTGCAGCTTTTATCCTTTACACGATTTTGCTCAAACCTCAACCCAAATTCTTTTCCAACTTTCCAATCATGTCAAAATACATGTATACAACATATATAGACTTTCCTTGAGTTGGATTTACATTAAATTCATGATTCTACATGATTAAAAATCACTTATGAGCATAACACCTAAAACCATGCATTTCATGGCATGAAACCAAAACTAAACATGCTAAGGCTCTTTTTCCAGTTCAAACACATCACAAAACATGTATTAAACATGTTGGAGGAATCCTTGAGCCAACACAAGCTATGGTTCTCTATTTCACTTTGTGAAAAATCACATAAAGCATTAAAAACCATGATTTTCCTTGATTTCATGACTTCCAAGCCTACACATCCACAAAGGAGTTTAAGAGAGTATCTATACCTCTTGAAAACAGCAAGGAGAAGCAACCTCTGGCTTCCCAAAGACCTCCTTTATGTTCACACAAGACCAAGCTAGGTGAAATCCTCTTTTCCCTTCTTCCTTCTTCCTCTTTTCTTTCTTTTCTTTTTCCCTCTCTTTCTTCTTTCCCACGGTTCCTTCCTCTTCCTGTTATACTCGTACCCTATGTATGGTTATTTTAATCATTTTAAATTCCTATTTGTCATTATTATATTCATAGTATTAGTATGATAG
>JAOWBR010178416.1:0-10873 GCA_028571145.1 Dionaea muscipula
TAAATAGAGGTTTTGTTGTAGTAAGTCATCATTTATCGTGTTTTATTATCTAATTTGATTTCGGATGTTTCAGTACTGCAGGTACTTGTATTATTTTGGGATATGTCCAGTTTTAGGGGGGACTCTGCCGAAATTTCTATTGATTTTGGGAGTTAGAGTTTATTTGAATGATTTTGATTTGGTTTAGGTTTGAATGATTGTGCGGATGGGCGAACCCGGTCCATCCGAGGTCACGAACCGAACCCCAGCTGGGTCAGGGCGTGATAGAAGGACCCAAGATCAGAATATGTGAAACGTCGAATGGGTGAATCTCCAGAGGATTCACGAATTGTTTTGATGAAATTCGAACAAACTAGAGACACAGTCTCGAGGGAAAGACTATGAGGCTCGAACGATCCATAGAGGAGTCGAACGATAATGGGAGAAGATCAGATGATAAGGATTCTGATTCTTGGAGTAGGAAGGAAGATGGGATTTCTCTAGACCAGAGTAAGTAACTGAATGAATCCGGGGATTGAAATAGGGGGGTTTATATAGACCTGGGTCCCTGCCTGGCGGTGCCAAGAATGGTTCTTGGTTCGTTATATCATTGACTAAGCCGCTCGAATGACCTGGAGCGTAAGTCATGTGGGTTTGTTATTTTTTATTTGTTTGTTTTGCTGAGATGGTAGTTTAACTTGGTTAACCTAGGCCTAGTGGGCCTGGGTTCATATGGATATGTTTGTTTGAGCCATTTATGGCTAAACCCAAATTTTACCAATACAAGTGCTGGGATCAAGAACCCTAAACCTCAGAAAGCAAAACAAACTTCCTCCATCGATAATAGTGTTGATTCAAGAACTCAAGCCAGTCAAGAGTAGCTAATTAGACGTAGGTATCACTTCTTCTTCTCAAAACCCTCTTTCTTCTTATTCTACATTCACCTAACCCTGTACCTGAGGGACTCGAGCTCAGCTATGGCCACTGATAATCGCCCGAGCAAAGCTTTGAACACAAAATTGGTGGGAAATGATGGGAAGATCAGAGAAGTGTTCGGGGTGCTAACCATTGATGACTTGGAGGATATGCGACTTGCATTCCCGTGCCCTTCTGGGTATCAAATGTACTTGCCAAATCTCAACCAATCGACATTAGATTTGCCAGATGATAAGACACTGACAGTTCATTTCGACCATCTTCAGCATGGATTAAGAGTTCCTTTTCATCCATTCTTTATGGACGTCATGAAAGCATACAATTTGGTGCCAGCTCAACTACATCCGAACTCAATTTCGTTGATCAATGCATTTATAATATTCTGTTATGCCAACGGCCGAAAACCACTGTTGAAATTATGGCACAAGCTTGTAAGTTTGACTACCTCTCTTCCAAAGGGTTGTTCATATTGGACATTCAAGGCAAACGAGGGCTATAAGATTGTTGTCGGAAGGGAGAGTATAAAGTGCTGGAAATGCAAGTACGTGATGATATCCAGTCCGTTAGAGTGGTCATTCCCAACACGTCGGTTTTCCTTAGTCCCAACCACAACGTCGTTTGAGAGAGAACCTCTATTCACCAATTCAGAGCTAAGGTTTCTGGAAACCTTTAGTAGCAATAGGATTCCCTTGCCGAAACACTATGAGATAGTGACACCTTATGCTCTTGAGATCTGCGGCATTGCGACCATGCCTCACCACCGTAGGTTTTCCATGATCAAAAGAAGTCAAGTGTATGAAGCTGAATTTGTACTGACTTTGAGCTATCTTTTGATTTGATGCAAGCGGAATGTATCGGCATCTAGTGAATGAGCTGTTGGGCTCGACCAAGAAAGAAAGAGAACACGCAATCAAGAGTCTAGAGACACCCTCTTCGACACAAGTAAATCCAATTCGGGAAATACCAGAAGAAGGTCAAGGTGCAGGAGAAGCTTTAGTTGATCCAACAATCAATTAAATGGTAGATGATGTTCTAGCAGAGAGTAGTGCGTCAACTCTCGAGTTAGAAGGTGGAAATGTCAATGCTTCACTGGTTGATCTGCCCACGATTCAAGAAGAAGAAGAAGGAGTGGAGACTGAGACTCTGAGGCAAGCAATCCGGAAGCAGAAGAGAAAGAAAATGGTTGCACAACATTCAGGGTCACCTATCACGATGATACCGACTCCAACAGACCAAGGAATAACTAAGCATCCTCCGATAACTGGGGAGAAGATACCTATTGAAAGAGAGCTGCCAATCGTGCCCTATGTGGAACCTCAGCTCGAACAAGAGGTAAGAGAAAAAGGAACAAAGCAAGGAAAAATGTCACCGACTGGAGCAAAACCCATCAAGAAGATAGTGAAGGAGAAACGGATAACCATTAGAGAACCGTAAGAGCAGCAACATAAGAAGATCAAGCTGGCACCAACTGCTACAAAAGAACCTGCCACTAAAAGGTAGAAGATTGCTCAAGGAAAGAAATCAACTATTAATCAAGAATCTCCACCAAAAACCCGAAGTCAAACTTAATGACAGATGGCGTCTGAGAAAGAATCTGAGCCAATCAAGAGAAAGAGAAGGAATCAAGTGGTGGAAGATGAATCCAGTTCTGAAGATCAAACCAAGCAGCTGCCAGGTGAAGGTCATGAACAGCGAAAAAATGTGGATCTAGCACCTGCTACTGAAGATACAAGCTCGGGAAGGACCTTGCCGAAGGGCACCCTTGTCCCGAATTGGCGTTTCATGGATTGGGATAAGGTGCTAACCGATAGGACTAAAGGGACCAAAGGGAGCATGAGTCATGCCATACTTTGTGCCGAATATGTACAAGGGCCACGGTCGAAAGGAGACATTGATCAGATGATGGAAATGTCATATCGGCAACACATGGCTATGATGGCAACTCATGCTGCAAACGTAATTTTCTGTTTTGTCTGCTGCCTTAGTCCAAGGTGGAGCTGAAATTTGACTGCAACAACTAACACATTTTTCGGTTATTAGATGTCGGTTCTCACTGGATGGTGGTTGGACAAATTATAAGAGCTAGAAGGCAAGGATGCCCGGATTGAAGAGTTGAAGAAAAAGGTAAGGATATTCCCAACATGGTAAGGATCTTTCTTTTAAGCAAATTCCCGACTTTATATGATTCCTTATTGTGCAGAATTCTTGGCTTGCAGAAGTGGTGAGGTCGTGGAAGAAAGAGAGAGAAGATTGGAAGAAGTTGAAGGAAGAACATGCCAGCTTAAAGAAGGAGATGGAAGAGAAGTTAAAGAAAGAGGTGGCGGAAAAGAAAGAGTTGGAAGCAGAGAAGAAAACTTGGGAGTTGGAGAAGAAAAATTTTGAATTAGAGATGGAGAGATATAAGGAGGTTGTGATTGATCAAGAGAAGATGGTGAAAGGGTGAAAGATGAGCTGGAAGATGTTCAGCAGAGAAGAGTGCAAGATCTAATTGATCGGGACACGACAAAGAACAAGTGGACTCTGGCTGAGGCAAACTTGCGAGATGAGAAAGACTAAAACATGAAGCTAAGGCAGGAGAACAAAAGATTGGAGGAGGAGAGCACAAAGGTAAGATCGGAAAATGATTGCTTACACATGGACAAATTTGATCTAGATGTCTAGATGGGGAAATAGCTCATCTGAACCGGAGGCTAACATTTGCCGCTGAAGATATGAATAGGCAGAAGGTCGGATATGAAGCTGAGATTGCAAAGCTGCAAGCCATGAATGCCGAAGTCAATGAGGAACGGCAGAGAGAACAATCCCAGTTCAACAATATGTCACAATTGGTGTATTGGATGGATAGGAAAAAGGAGATATTGGCAAAAGTACACCCATCTCAAATAGTAAGAATTAAGCAACTTGCAATCCATGATTTTGTGTTGTCTGAGGAGTTCCTTCATGTTGCCGCACCCTTAGCTGTCCCTTTTTGTTGCAATGGCTTCAAGATATGCCAAGTTCATGCGAAGACAACAGTAACGGAGATGGGGCAGAGCTCGGATTTGGTGGATAATCTGGTGTTAGATCCTGAGGTCAATTATCAACATGAACCAGATATCACACCTCAAGCCAAAGAAGTGCTAGTATGGAATGATGAGTTAGGCCCTGATGATCCTTTAGATTATATGCAAAAGTGGAGAGAGGAGGTACAAGCATTGTTCACTTGGGATCACGTCTCCTCCTCCAGACAAACAGCTGCCTCCAAAATCCTGACCTCTACTACAGTCCTGCCCTTGATGAATAAGATCCAAGAAGCTGAGAATCTACCTCAAAGCGAAACAAAGGAGGATCAAACGCTTATTCTGCAGACCGAAGTGAATGAAGAGAAGCCCTCCTTACAACAAATTGAAGAACCTCTGTCCCTGACAATCCAAGAGCAACCACAAGGAGAGGCAATCATCTCAACTCCTATTTCCGAATCTAGTGCAAACATTTCTACTGTCCAAGTCAGAAGGTCAATGCTGAGTCCCAAAAGTGATATTCCTCAAGGAGAAGTGAATCAAACTCAAGACGATTCCACCAAAGATCAACAAGCTCCTCAAGATTCTTTCATCTTAATTAAAATAACTCGAGAGGTGGAACCCCCTTCTTCTACTGATGTACAAACAATTGGTCCCTATTAAACATGTTCAATCCACATGTGTGCATCTCACTTTATAACAGATTGTCTCAGATTGTCTCCTTGGTTTGACACTCAAACAAGATACCATTAAATCCAAAATAGGAAAACAACAAATAAACCTAAAATAATTTTCAAAAACAAAACCTCATTATCAAACAAAACAAGAACTATACAAATCAAAGAAAACTGAACAAATACTTGGGTTACCTCCCAAGAAGGTCATATGTTTAGAGTCGGCATGCCCGACTTCCAGGACTGCCTCAATCGCAGTAAGGTTTCCCGACATCTATGTCGGGATCTCATGGGGATCCTTCATGACAAATCTTCAATCTTTGCCCATTAACTTTAAACCGCTCGTCAGGCTTAGGATCCTTAAGTTCAATAGCTCCCCAAGGAAAGACTTCAGTAACAATATATGGGTCACTCCATCGAGACTTGAGTTTTCCCGGAAAGAGCTTCAGTCGAGAACTAAACAGTAGGACATGTTGACCAACTTCAAAGGTTTTTCTCAAAATCCGAGCATCATGCCAAGATTTCATCTCCTATCGGATCAAATTTGCATTCTTATAGGCATCATGCCTAATTTCTTCAAGTTCGGATAATTGCAACTTTCGGTGTTTTCCAGCTTGGCCAATCTCAATGTTACACTTCTTAACAGCCCAGTAAGCTTTATGTTCAACTTCCATCAGTAGATAACAAGCTTTTTCATAAACTAACCGACACGTTAACATCCCGAGGCCTGTTTTGTAAGCCGTTCGGTAAGCCCACAGAGCATCGTCAAGTCAAGTGCTACAATCCTTTCTATTCGGATTTACTATTTTTTCAAGAATCTGCTTGATCTCTCTATTTGACACTTCATCCATACCATTTGTTTGAGGATGATATGCAGTAGACAATCTATGGTGCACCCCAGAAATTTTGAGCAATACCGACACAGCATTGTCGCAAAAGTGGGTTCCTTAATCACTTAGCAAAGCTCTCGGGATCCCGAATCTAGAGAAGATATTATGCTGAATGAACTTACTCACCTCCCTGGCGTCATCAGTCTTCATTGCCTTAGCCTCAATCTATTTGGATACATAGTTGACGGCCAAGAGGATGTAAGTATAGCCGAAGGACACCGGAAAGGGTCCCATGAATTCCATTCCCTAAAGGTAAAAAATCTCATACACTGGAATGGATGTCATCGGCATCTCATCTCTTTTTGATACATTTCTAGTTCTCTGACATCGATCACAATCCTTGAAGAAAGCAAATGTGTCTTTAAACAGTGAAGGCCAAAAGAATTCAGCCTCAAGTACCTTTCTGGCAGATTTATCCGAACCGAAATGTCCTCCACATGCATAAGAATGACAAAACTCTAAGATTCCTTTGATTTCATGGTCTGGAACACATCTTCTAACCACTTAACCAGCTCCAATCTTCCAAAGATAAGGAGAGTCCCACAAATAAAACTGTGATTCTCTCTGAATCTTCATTCTTTGGGATTTGCTCAATCCGATTGGAAATTCCCTTGTGACCAAGAAATTAACTATATCGGCATACCATGGCTCGACAATTTGTACAGCACAAATTTTCTCATCAGGAAAACTATCCCGGATCTCTACTTCTTCATTGTGATGCACTAATCTACTGAGATGATCAGCTACCAAGTTGGTTTTCCCATTTTTATCCTTGATTTCGAGGTCAAACTCCTATAGCAGCAATATCCACCGAATAAGCCTAGGCTTTGATTCTTTCTTTGAAAGGAGATGTCTGAGTGCAGAGTGATTTGAGAAAACAATCACTTTTGTTCCTAGAAGGTAAGATCGGAATTTTTTCAGTGCAAAGATAATGGCTAATAGCTCTTTCTCTGTCACGGTGTAGTTCATCTAGGTTGCATCCAAAGTCTTACTAGCATAGTAGATCACAAAAGCTGCTCCTTCTCTCTGCCCCAACACCACTCCGACCGTAAAATCACTTGCATCGCACATGATCTCGAAAGGGAAGTCCCAATTAGGAGGTCGAATTACCGGGGCTGAGATAAGGAGAGGCTTCAGGTGGTCAAATGCTGACTTACACTTGTCATCAAACTTGAATTGGACATCTTTTTGTAACAATTGACACATTGGTCGGGAAATCTTTGAGAAATCTTTAATAAATCTTCGGTAGAATCTAGCATGGCCAACAAATTATCTTACTTCTTTCACTGATGTCGGGTACGGAAGAGATTCTATCATATTAATCTTTGCCTTGTCAACCCGGATCCCTGCTTTGGAAATAATATGTCCCAGAACAATGCCTTCCTCCACCATAAAGTGACATTTCTCAAAATTGAGCGCCAAGTTGGTTTTCTCACATCGAAAAAGCACTTTGTCAAGATTTTTCAAACAAACATCGAAAGATTTTCCATATACTGAGAAATTATCCATGAAAACTTCAATAGAGTGCTCAATGAAGTCAAAAAAGATACTCATCATACATCGCTGGAATGTTCCAGGAGCATTGCATAACCCGAATGGCATACGCCGATAAGCAAACGTTCCAAATGGGCAGGTGAAAGTGGTATTCTCCTGATCTTCAGGGGCAATGACAATCTGATTATACCCCAAGTATCCTTCTAAGAAACAATAATGAGATTGCCCAGCAAGTCTCTCCAACATCTGATCAATAAATGGAAGTGGAAAATGATCCTTCCTGGTGACACTGTTGAACTTCCGGTAATCAATGCATACTCTCCATCCATTCTGAACCCGAGTCGGTACTAATTCATTCTTCTCATTTCTACTAATAGTGATTCCGGTTTTCTTTGGAACCACTTGAACAGGACTGACCAATTGACTATCGGAGATCGGGTAGATCATCCCTGCATCCAGCAACTTAATGACTTCTTTCTTCACGACTTCCATCATCGGGGGGGTTCAGCCTTTGTTGGCCTTCACTTGTTGGTTTTGATCCCTCCTTCATTAAAATCCGGTGCATACACATAACTGGGCTTATTCCCTTGATGTCGGTAATAGTCCATCCTATTGCCGACTTGTGATCCTTTAACACCTCAACCAATTTACAATCTTGATGAGATAATGACAGGCAATGTTGAGTCATCACCTAAATAAGCATACTTCAAGTGATCCAGTAGCTCCTTGAGTTTCAGCTCTAGAGCTTACTTAATTGAAGGAAACAACTTATTTCTTATAGTGGATAACTCAGTAGTTGCAGATGCCGACTTAGTGTAGGGTAAAGCATTGAGTGCAGTAATCACTTCTTTCACTTTTTCTGGTAGATCGAAATCTTCTTGTACAGCAGTCAGGCAATGACTTAAAGCATATGACAGCTCGTCAAAATCAGTATCCCGAATCCCCCATGGCTGATTCACCAAAGACTCAATTTCATCATGGTCGATAATGGAGTAAACATCATGCACATCTTCTGGATACATCATTGCCTCATACATATTGAATTCTGCAATCTCACCATCGAATTCTACTGTCACCTTCCCTGTAACCCAATCAGTCTTGCAGCCAGAAGTCATCAGAAACGGTCTACCGAACAAAATCGGTGTAGGAGTCAGACCGTCTTCATTGTCCATCTTGAAAATGTAGAAGTCGGCAGGGAAGATCAAATTATTCACTTTTATAAGCACATCTTCAACCAACCCTTCCATGCAAGAAGTAGATTGATCAGCCATAGAAACAACTACCCTGCTTTTAAGAAATGGACTAAGTCCCAGGCTTTGGTATACCGAATATGGCATAACATTGATTAAGGCTCCTGAATCGATCATCCCTTTATCAATCGTTGAATTCCCGATGGTGCAAGGATTGGTAGGTACTCCTGGATCTCCTCGCTTCAATGGCATCTTCTGTTGAAACACAGCAGATACACTTGCACTGAGATGGACAACTTCATCTTCTTTGACTTTCCTCTTGTTTGTGCACAACTTGTTTAAAAACTTTTCATAGCTCGGTACTTGTCGATTCAAATCCAATAAGGAAATATTGAATTCTACCTTCCGAAGAACTTCCAGAATGTCCTTATCATACTCTACCTTCTTTGTCTTTGCAAACCGATTCGGAAAAAGGACTTCTCATGAACCAGTCTTCTTTACTCCAGTAGAGGCACGAGGTTCAACCTTCACCTTTTCTGTGGCTTCTGTATTCTCCTTTTCAGAATCATCTTTAGGTGGAACTGTATTAGTCACAGTTGCTGCTGGTGGTGCTGGTGGTGCATCCATAGCTTTCCCGCTTCGCAATGTAATCAAATTAGCATGTTCCCTAGGATTCACCACTAGTTGGGAGGGAAGTTGCCCAGATCCTTGGCCTTTCATTCTATTCACCTCAGTAGCTAACTGACTCATCTGAGTCTCCAGGTTCTTGAAGGTTGCCTTAGTCTCCTCTTGGAAATTCTCATTTTGCTTTTATTGTTTCATCGATGTTGACATGAATGCGTGAAACATATCCTCCAGTGATGTTCCCAAACTGGATTACACCTTTGAGTTGGATTGTTTTTTAGGATATTGCTTCTATTGGTTGTAATTTGATGAATTCTGATTGTTGTTGTATTGACCCTGGTTTCCCCGATATTGCTGATTTCCTTGGTTCTGATTGCTTTGATTAGATCCCTGATTCTGATTGTTCCACCTCAAGTTTGGGTTAGAATTTACCATTCGGTTATTCTTATTATCCCAGACCATTCGGTTTTGGCCTTGATAGTCACCTACAGCATTTACTTCTTCCTATAGATCTTCTTCAAACAATGTCGGGCATTCATCAGTTGGGTGCCCTGATCCGTTACACATTCCACACAGCTTGACTTGTTTCACCTGGCCTGTAGCCATCTTCCGAACTAGATTGGTGAGCTCATTAAGGTGGGATTGCATCTGAGAATTTGAACTCTCTTCTTTTTCCTTTCTAGATCTACTAACTCGGAATTGTTGAGTGTTTGCTGCCATCTTTTCTATGAAGTCAAATGCTCCAACAATGGTTTTATCATGCAAAGCTCCTCCGCTAGCTGCATCCACCAAATGTTTGACATTGGGCATTAATCCTTCATAAAAGTACTGAATCACTGCTTAATCAGATAATTGATGATTCGGACAACTTGATAGTAGCTTCCGGTAACGCTCCCAGTAGTCATAAAGAGATTCTCCATCATCTTGATGAGCTCCAAAGATGGCTTTTCTTTCCATAGAAACTCTTGTAGCCGGGAAGAATCTTTCTAAAAACTTGTTTTGGATCTCCTCTCAGGCATTGATCGTTCCCGAAGGCAGAGAATATAGCCATTCTTTTGCTTTCTCAGAAAGAGAAAACGGAAAGGCTCTTAGTTTGGTCTGCTCCACTGTGGTTGTTTGTGGCTTGCAATTGGTACACACAACATGAAATTCTGTGAGGTATTGGTAAGGATCGTCTCCAATGAGCCCTTCAAACTTTGGAAGCAAATGAATCAGTTCGGATTTAAACTCAAAATTTGCATCCTCAACAGGGTTGTTAATGCATAATGGTTGCAAGGCCATTTGAGGCCTTCCCAAGTCTTTGAGAGTTCGGTTTGCATTGTTGTTAACTGCCATTGGAATGTATGAATGAACCGACTCAAATTCAGAATTTTCAGATCGAATTCGGAATAAGATACGGTTGACTCCAAATCAGTGGGGAGGTCAGAATCCGATTCCTCCTTGATATCCAGATATCCTTGCTGAGTTAATAATCTGGTTCTAAATCTAGTCAAACGACCAGTAAAGCTCATGCACTCGGCAAGGCTATTCAAGTAAGCTCAAATAAAAACAACACATCAAGCATAGAAGGCTAAAAATCACAATCACAACTCCCCGGCAACGGCGCCAAAATTTGTTCAATCCTCAAAACTCGTCGTTAGAAGCAAGGAGGAATGTCAAATATAGAAGAATGAAGTGTTTCTCAAGACTTAAACTACAATTACGCAGCAAATGGCAAGTAAGGGTGTCGAACCACAGAGACTTGTAGTGTGAAATTCTAGCCAATGCAACCCAAAATGCAGTTGAATAACGAAAAGGTGGGGGGGTGTTTGAAGTCGGTAAAACATGTAAATAGGTGTCGGAAAACAGATATCAAATAAGGATAGATATAACTAATGTGGCAATCAAGTCAAATCCCCCTAATTTGGTAATACCGAATCCGAACAATTTGTGAGAATGGTCAGGTTTGAATCTCAGACTTCCATTCCCATTACAGGGGTGTCTGTACAAGTCAAGAGTAAGATTCGGTCGTGTTTGGTCAGAGTTTGGTCCACTTCTTCCAAATCAGAAGTCTCAATTTATCCTAAGAAATCGGTCACCGTAGAATT
>JAOWBR010178427.1:0-10871 GCA_028571145.1 Dionaea muscipula
CAATTAGAGAAATACGAGGATTTAGGGAAACATCATAATTGTGCATCCATGGCCAACTTATTTCTGTCGTTAATTGACAAAAGAAATCAATTTCAAAACCAAGCAAATGAAGCATATAATCCACAACCTTGACATCTCAATCATAGAATTGAGGACAGGCAGGACATTGGGCCAACACTGTCGAAGAACACTTTTAATAGTAATAAAAAAATCCTTAATACATTTCATGGGATGATAACTTGAGATCTGCTATTCCTTCCAACAGTTTCTCATACTTGAAGAAGGCAGCCTTACCAAGAGTGACCAGACCTACACAACTTCAAAATAAATGTGGAACTTTCCTCCCAACCCGGAAATTAGCAAAATATAATCCCCGCAAAAGAATAACTACACATAATAATTAGATTAACAAGGGAAATTAAATCACACCCCAAAAATTGTGAGCCTACAATTCTCAATTTCACATGAGTTACAAGTTCACCTCCCACTTATGCGGGAGACTGATTCAACCAACCTCTGTGGGTTGCAGCAAAAGAAAATCCCCATGCTGTGCCATCGACATTTCCATCCCCTAAAGATGCAACTGAAGAAAAACAGAAATCCTAAATTGAGGCATATCCTAAAAACAGACATGAAGAAAAATATAATCATCGTCAAAACCAAAAGAATGAAGACCCGACTCCGGAGGCAAAACAAGTATGTGTGCAATCTAAGTAACATATCTGCGTAGCAACCTTGCTTCACAAGCTGGATTTAACATGGTGGCTAGTTCCTCTCCAACCTCCTGTTGTAAGGCTTTACACTTTACTAGCATATATAATATAAGCAGTTTATTCTACTCGAAAGAGTGCCCACTAATCATAAAACAAACAGCAAATTATCATTTTGAATAGCATGTGAGTGCAGAGCTCGTTTCCAAGGAGACATGGAAGTAAAAGCCCCTAACCAAGCAAATTGGCAATTCTGTTTCCAATCCTGCCTACATGAATTGAGGCTGAATACCTGAATCACAGTTCTGGAGAAACAAATTTGCACTTGGATAACAGCAAATAAATCTGAGCAATATTAGCAGCCGAATCTTCATTTTTATTTTTATTTTTCTAAAAAAAAAAAAACGAAACAAGCAAGCAGATCACCTCTTACACCCCTCACATAGAATCTCACTCTCGCCATTTAGAAGCCACATCGAGGGCATTGGAAACTATCCAAACCACCCACCAATCTTCAACCTAAAAAACGAAACGACGGTCGGCCCCACCTAAACCCAAAATCAAAACAACCAACACCAAAAAAAAGAATATCAAATTGCAGCGAAAAAGGCATGACTCCATGAACTCGAGAGCGACAGAAGAACAAGAACACCATATCAATTTATCAACCAACCAGAGGCAGCAAAGGTTATCATGAAGAGATGAATAAAATCGAGAGAAACAGACGAGGAAAGCGCAAAATACCACAGGGAAACAGATCTAGGGCACAAATCTACCGTCACCGAATTCGGCAATTCGATTTTCCCTCTCTGCGTCCCTGGATCAGCAGCAGTGTAATGTCGGCTATTCTCGAATGATTTGATTATTCCGTTCTCTTTGCGCTGATTTCTCTCCGTGTGTCTCCCCGCACTCTGTCGAAAGAAAGAAACCTTCTTCTGTGTAGGCTAAAGCGTAGCGGGACGGTGGCTGTGGCTGAACAAGAGGAGAGGAGACGCGTGAGTACCGCGGGAGGGAGGGAGGGAGGGAATAGGGATTTGGGGGTAGGGACGGAAATTGCTACGTAGTGTGCGATGATGTGCGAATTCCTCCAGGCTGGAATTCCAAACAAGAGACTGATTTTTATTTTTATTTTTTGTTTTTATTATAAAAAGCAATGTTTTTATGATGAAAAAAATATTTTCCAATAAAAAAAATCCACCGATGCAGATCATTTATTATTTTGAGATATAGATCGAGATGTATATTGATTTTAAATTGATCTACAGATTGAGATATAGACCCTTTAAATTGATCTGTAATTTATAAATCGATATGTAAATCCATTTAAAATCGGTCTGCCGCCTGCAAATCGATTTATTCTTATGATACAGGTCGATTTTATTTTTTTTAAGATAAAGATCAAGTATAGATAAATTTTATTTTTACTAAATACAGATCGATGTGAAGGTCAATTTATTTTTTTTCAGCAAAATGAATTATATTTTTTTTCCCAGGTGCATTACTGTGGAGCACCACTCTCCTCAGTAATAAAGAAAAAAAAACACCGCCACATCACTTTGTCGCACATGTCTTCGCATACGACCTCGCACTCCCTGCCAGGGGGTGGACACCTGTCAACACGGTACCACTGTTGGACTGGAACGGCGAACGTCGATTTGGGATTGGTTTGCCGATGGGTGGCGAAGGAATAGTTTTTGCCAGCCAACACGCTTTTGGCATTGCTAAAGTACCTGCGTGTTACACACGCACAACACAACTCACCCAAAAAAGATAATATGAGCACAACAATTTTTTTGTTGTTGTGTGTCTTTGAATAATTTTTTTTTATGTATATAAATAGAACTGTTGAATTTTTTAAAGATTATAAATAAATGATTATAAATGGAGCCTAATAATATAAATGATGTAAAATAAATGGTGTAGATAATATTATACAGAATGATTATGTAATTTGATTGTGCATGTATCATTGTTCTCTCTTACCAGGTACGTTTTCGCTCCACTTTCGATCTGTCCATCTGAGCCCTAATTTTAACTTTTTCTTTTAAAATTGAACATGAATTAGACCCAATTAGTAAAATTAATATTTAATGTTTTTTTAAAATATTCTTAATAATAAATTTAAGATTTCGTTTCATTATTATTACATAATTATCCCAAAATTAACTAAGAATTTTAAAAATACTAAGAGACATTATTGCTAGATTTAAACTATGAGCATGAGGAACTCAATTGTTGTGGTTGCTTTAACCGAACAACAATAAAGATAGCCATTTAAGTTCACACAATAGATCCAATTAAGTTATAATTAACCTTTCAAAGACTTGTGAAGTTTAAAGCAATAGTTGAAGATTTATCCAAGTATGTCAAGCTCAACCAGTGAAAAAAGTGGGATTTAAAAAGTGATGGACCCAACATAAGGGATGTAATAGTAAATGAATAGTGAATCAACGAGATAGATAAATAGTGAATTTGTTTCAAATAAAGATGCTCTCTTTGGAATAATAAGAGTGGATTTTTATAAGCCATTAAATTTGGGAAATCAAAGGCTGAGATTGATTAGTGTTGCCTGTTGGTAATAGGTGAACAATGAGACAGTGCACTATTCATCTGAGATTGAATCTTAACCTTTGATTTGTAGATCCAATGACCTAAAAAATCCACTCTACTATTCGAAAAAGAATGTCCGTATTAGAAGAAGAGTGGATAAATAGTATAATATCAAAACTTGTGTTCATATAACCTCTCCTTGTACTTCCAGTAATCTCCGAATGTATTGGGATTAGTATAAGCAAAATGAGACACAAAAAGGTATAATTTCCGCGCATAACGGTAACCAGCCTATATATAGAATGGTAACATATGCAAGAAGCTTACAGTTGAAATTCAAATGGCAAACTGATGAAAATGGCAGGTTAAACAATAACCCTTTATGGCAACAACATTTCCTCCCAAGCTAATAAACTAACGAAGACTACAAGGTTGCTCTAGAACTACCTTATGGATCCATTCACAATTGTTGATACCTTACACACACCAGCAGATGTGGTGAACGGTATATCTTTGAATCGTGCCACCAAGTTGGAGTCGGTGTTCAAATCGACTTGCAGCGTTTCCCATACTTTCTTCTTCGGGTTTAGAACATCATCAGCCTCACCTTCAAAACCTGGAAACTTTACTCTCTCCCCGATGGCGGCTTCTGTTGGTGGCTCAACAAGCTCAACCTGAATTTATTCCCATCAGCATTATGAACAGTTAGTGTAGATTCACAAAAAAATAACAAACCCATTCTTTCTCTAGGAACAAATTTTGGGTGGTGGGAGCTACAGCAAGGTAAAATAGTTTTTGCTACAATGTAAATTCAGCAGCTTTTGATAAGAGAAACTGACACTGATAGTCATGGAATTTCAATATGACAAGTATGTTTGTAATCGTTTACAGCGCTTCCTGCAAATCCTATAACCAGAAGTAAACAAAAAATTGCAAGGGAAAAAAAGGGAAGAATCTGAATGCCTGACTAGATAATTCATAGCAATCAAGAAAAACAGTGACATGCAGGTAGTGCAATGATTTGTTTGATTGAGAGTCCCTGCAGCTTGGTAAAGGCAACTTGGAGACTCTTACCAATAGAAGCTATTTTCTGTCCCTACTTCATTTGCTTCAAATGTGCAATAGAGCTGGAACAGATTGTGCTGATGTACCAGGAAACTCTCGATGTAGACTAAATCTTGCATGTATCACTAACATGTGAGTACTGATTTCCAGTGAACCCAAAAAAGCAATTTCACATGCAGGCTAAATTAAAGCACACACAATGGTGTTCCTCTACAGGCTCTGCTCGATTCTGATGTACGTTCACAACAGGAGTGAAAGGCAGTATAAGTCCAAAGAAGGTTATTAGTTCAGCAATCTCAATGTATACTATACCTTGGAATGCTCACTATCGGAAGCAGCAAGAACCATTGCATGTGACTTAATGCCCCGCATCGTAGCTGGCTTCAAGTTGCAAAGGACACAGACCCTTCTATCCTGCAAACGTTTTAAAACTTGCATTATATAAGTGTTGCACTTGTGTATGGCTTCAACAAGGATTCCAAAAATATAAAGGATAATCACCTGCATTTCTTCTATGGGTATGTAATTGACAAGGCCACTGACAACAGTTCGAGGAGCAGCCTCACCAACATCAATCTCTTCGACATAAAGGGAATCAGCATCAGGATGCTTCTGAACCTTTCTAATGATGCCAACGCGAATGTCAAGCCTAACAATTGAAATTTCGGCTTCAGATGCAGGTTTAGATTTTGCCTCAGCCGCAGACTTCTTTTGCTGTTTCTTTTCACTTCCATCTGTGAGCAAATATCTGAAGATCAGTCCTTTTTTTCAGTTAAAGCACCTGAAACTATTCTATACCATAATCCAGTATTTGTCAGGGTATCAACTAGAAACAAGGGATATGGAACAGATAGATAACGAGAATAAAAAAAAAAAAAAGTGAAGGCAAAACACCAGCTTAAAGTATTTAAGTGTATTAGACTAAGCTTTCCTCCCAACTTGAATTAGTTAAGGTGGTTTATTAAGTAACTCAATTGACACTTAAGATCACCAATGAGATGGGCAATCCATAATTTAATTTAGGGAAGGACAAAACTGTCTATTTTTTCAAGCTGCCATCTTAGTCAATTTTGGGAGGAAAATTCAAAAAAGCTTCCTTTATTTCCTTCTTCTCAATGCTCAATTCAGTGGCCTATAAGGGAATAGGGGCAGTTTCTGAGGTAGAATGTAGTCTGTAGCAGTTGTGTGGATATCGAAGTAGTTCCATCCAAGATTAAACTACACTTATTCAGTATGAAACTGCATATATGTTGCACAATTGACAACTGATGAATGAAGTAGGGATCTTATCAAACCAGAAAGTTTAGTTTTCTTCAGCTGCTCAGCTGCCTTGTCTGCTGCTGCTTTGACTTCTCTTTCTGCCTGAGTCCCAGCAAACTTCCTCCGATAGAATTCAACCTCTTCATCTTTCTGCAGTCGTGAGTTAATCCAACAGATGAGTCAAGCAAAAGACACACAGTACCAAGTATATAGCATTCACAAGCTGCCATATTATAAGACATACACTTGCAGGCTAAGAACTTTTGCTTGGTACTAGCTAGCAAAATTACACAATATCCACTCCAAATGGACATACACGCGCATTTTAACACCATTTGATGTTTTATGTAGCTTTAAGCTATTTTTCTTTTTTCTCTCAGATGAATTTTACAAAAAGATCAGCTTCCAGATAATAATGCTGGAACAAGATTATTTACTATCAACTAAACACTATCAAGTCCCTTGTTTCTTTTACACGACTGAATGTGTCTCTTATAATGTCGGAAGCTCCCATGTGGATGCATAATCCGAGTATGCACCAGATTTCTGCTCTTGCAAATGAAAGGAGATGAAATACATCATCATTAACATACCAGTTCCTTGAACAATGGCTCCGGTTTGCCTATTTTGTGTCCAGCAGGTAAAATCTCCCAGAGATTCTTAACTTTCTCTATGCCTTCCGTATCATCGGAAAGAGACAATTTAGATTCAGGGGACAGATTGAGCTGTTTTAGTACCTGAAGTGTCATCAAAAGTTGAGCATGGGTAAATACAGCAATAACATGTCCACATACATGTATGTGAAGAATCAAGATGTAGCAATTCTACTACCTGAAGAGAGAAAGATGGCATAAAAGGCTCTAACAAAGAAGCTAAGAGTTGTACTAGGCCCCCAGAAGTTCTCATTACAATTGCACAGGAAGGCTGATCTTCTTTATAGAGCCTCCAGAATTGGCTTTCCTACACAAGACAATCATCAAATATGCATAACATGACATGGTGCAACCTCTCATTTGGAACCATATGAAGCAATGGAAGTTCAAATGAGAGGCTACCAACAAGAAGCATTTTGTCAGCTGAATAAGAAGCAGTCATGAGCTTACCTGCAAATATGCATTCCCTTCACCTGAGATGCTCATTGCAACTTTCAACCCCTGCTTTAGCTTAACCTAAGTTAAATCAGAAGCAGTAAGACATTACTAAGTAGACGATCAAAAAGAAATATTAGGGCACGTTATCTACAAATAAGTCATAGGATACTCCAGTAAACAAGCAACCACCTTCTCCATAACTTCTACATATTGTTCTACATATTTCCCCACTTTTTGAGCCAATGTTATCGTCAAGGCATGTGATTCTGCGCCTGGAGCGTCAGGAATGATGGAACCATATCCTTGACCTGTAGAAAGAACTTGCACATAAGCATGCTGTTCAAAAGAACTACAAAGGCTAAAATCCATATGATAGTCTCCACAATTCTGCCATCATAAAAAAAGACGAAAGCATAGGTCCTAAAGTAATGCATTTATAACTCCAGGATTCATATGCAGCATTCGAAGGATCAATATCAAAACATGACCTAATTGCACAAATTATGATCATTAATACAATGTACATGAACTGCACCATTTACATAAAAGGGAGGGGATAATTATACTCTAAGTTAAACTCCATTTTTTTTTCTGGAATGTTTTGAGATGATTCGAAACAGTGGATGTATTTGAAATGTGTTTTTAAGAATGTACATGTAAAATGGTTGAAAAACAAAACCGAAAAGGGCTTGATCCGATTGTTTTTCGAGGTGATTTTGACCGATTTTAGCACTATAGTACACCTATCGGATCCAAAATGATTTGGGACGATATGAACCGTTGAATATGTCCATAATATGTTTTTATGAATGCATTAACCTCTAAGGTTCCGGTAGTGTTTCTTGTACCCAAATATATTCGGATTTTCATAGGGTTTTTTATCTTTTTTTTCTTCTTGGGGTTAATACATTAACCACTCGTGTTCCGGTAGGATTTCTTGTACACTCTTAAAAATATATTTTGAACACGTCTAATGGTTCGAATTGTCTCAAATCATTTCGGATCCGATAGATGTAATATAATACCAAAATCGGCCAAATCACCCTGAAAAACGATCGGATCAAGCCAATTCCGATATTTTTTACTCATGATTCCACATGTACATCCTTAAAAACATATTTTGAACTCATCCACCATTTCGGATCATCTCAAATCCTTTTAAAAACGAGTGGAGTTTGAAGTGGCGTTCATATAATCTGCTCCTTCATAAAATATAGTAAATATATACTTATTTCATAATTCTCCCAGAAAGCATGAAGCACGGTACTCATGACCATCATTAGCAACTCAATGTCCCCCATAACATCCTCATAATGTGCACCATACATAAATAATCATATGTTTCAAGTACTGCACTCAGGTCCATTATACCGGATAATGTACAGGGTAATCCTCCCATCAAATAAGCAAATTTATTCCAGCAACTAACAGACGACAAACATGCACCTCAAAGTCAGAGAGCCTTCGCGTAAAGTATCATAACCACAAATCTATAATCTCCACTTGCTTGCACTTTGGAATGGAGACCCTAAAAAGTGTCACACCCAATTATTAACAGACAGAGGCTTTAAGTGATCTCATCATATGACTTCCTGAGCCTGCAGCATATCCCCACCCATCACAAAATGCATGGAACAGAAACCTCAAACCTGAGCATGTCCTACAAAAGATCTAGACCCGAAAAAAAGGTGAATTTCAAAAGGAATGTACACAAAACAGAGGATTCCTCCGATCAGTTGTTAGTTATCATAAAATGAATATCTCTGCCAATATAAAAAAGTTTCCATACAAACAATAATAAGCATCTTCACCATACAACATTTCAAAAGAACCAAAAAAAAAAAAAAACAAGGATGAAAGACAACCAAAAAAATTAAATAAGCAGCAAGTTTACCTGATGGCTTAGCGATAAAGCTCAATACTCGGTTGACAAAGTTGCCTAGATTACTCAGTAACTCATTGTTTAATTTGGCTTGCAAATCTGCCCATGTAAAAAGGGTATCTGACACCTATTGGAAGTCAATCCTCAAAGGTCAAAGACAGTAATTTGTAAAACTAAGAAACAGAGATGAGCATAAATAGCATTTGCCCTCAATGTCGCAGTAAAAAGTACCTCTGGTCTGTTAGTTAGCAAGTAATACCTCCATACTTCTACAGGAATTCCAGTATCCTTGGCATCATTGCCAAAAACTCCAACCCCCTTGCTCTTGGAGAACTTCCCTGCAAAAGAAAGTAGAACCATTACAACCTAACCAAAAAGAACATAGATCTACTCTTTGACCGCAAACAAAATGATCCTTTTTTCTAAAAAAGGGGGGGGGGGGGGACAAAAGGACAAGCTTGGGTAACAGCAACGAGCAAGTCCTTTTTTGCACAAAGCAAGGTAATGCCAGCCCTTGGCATAAAAATAAGACGAGAAATAAACAGGTGAATCATCAGTTTGACAACAACTAGATATTGGACTAACCATCTTCGTAATTCAAATACTCGGTAACGCTTATGCTCTTCATTAGAGTCCAATTTTCACCAGTACCAAGAAGTGAACATGGAAACATAACCTAAAATAAGAAAAAAGACTAAATTTTAGTAGTAGTCACAAGACAAAAGTAATTAAATCTAGACATTAAACCAAACTTCGAAACCAAATATCTAAACGATTTAACTGAAGATGCAAAGATGCAGACTCTCCGCAAGACGTGATTAGATGTGAAAAAGTTTTTAATCCTCTGGGAATAAATTAACATATTTTTGTCACCAATCTTAAGACATCGTAAATGTTTTGGTAAGCAAAAAAATCCTTACAGTGTGGAATGGAACATTATCCTTCCCCATAAACTGATAAAGCTCAACATTTTCAGGATTTTTCCACCATTGTTCCCAATCTGGTGTATAGCATGCTGTGATCGAGACATAACCAATAGGCGCATCAAACCAGACATAGAAAACCTATAAAAATCCATGTCAAATCACATAATCAATCTGTAAGGTGAAAAATGTAGATAACAAACTAAATAAATCAAAACCGGTCAATGTAGAAACAGTGTTGATTAGAATTCATCTACCTTGTCTTTAAATTTCTCATGAGGAACAGGAACTCCCCATTTAAGATCTCTAGTAATGCATCTTGGTTTCAGTCCATCTTTCAGCCACGCGTTTGTTTGCTGAATAGCATTTTGACTCCAAGAACCAGCCTCTGAAGTTATGTTAATATACTCTACCAATTTATCATTCAGCAAAGGAAGCTCCAAAAACAAGTGATTTGTATCGCGAACATGTGGGGTGCTTTGACATCTCTGCAAACAAAAACAATTAAAGTTTACATCTGGGAAATGCATGATTCTGTCGTGAGAGTAGCATATTGACATCACTACATGACAAGTAAATGAAGGAAAAAACTACTGTATCACCAATATACAAATGTAATAGAATATAGTCACAAGTAACTGAAGCTCCAAGTTCTATAAAGAATCCCAACCAATGACAGAGACACAAAAAAAAGAAAACATGCCTTGCATCGTGGATTTATCAAGTCTGTCGGATTCAAAAGCTTCCCGCATTTTTCACACTGATCTCCTCGAGCAGACTGATAATTGCAACCTTCTGTTGGACAAGCACCCTCCACTAGTCGATCAGCCAAGAACCTTTCGCAATTATTACAATAAAGCTGCACGTGTGAACAAAATTGTCATTTCAACCAACTACACACTGACAATTTCAGTTGAATTACTTCTAACATGGTAACCAAAGACCCACTACACAGGTAGCCATATACTCTCTGAAAACTCTTGATGCAATTGCGAAAGTCACTAAACCACTTTCTTCCACCGTTCTAGTGAGATTGTATCCTATCCCATTCTAAAACCCAAAGTAACGGGTAAGTAATAACAGCAGCGAAGAATTGGGCAGCCAGCCAAGAAAGTGAGACTTCTAGGTCAAAGCATCGACCTGTTGCATAGTGTTCTCAGATAACCAGGAGTTCTCCAACAACCTCTTGAAAATTGCTTGGCAAACTTCAGTCTGCTCAGGGGTTGATGTGCGGCCGAATTTATCAAAACCAATGTTGAACCATTCATAGACTTCCCTATGAATCGCGTGGTACCTGGACAAGAAATGCAAATTGTTATAACTAAACACCATACGAATCAAGTCTATATTATTCAAAAATTAAACCACACAAACCACATACACGATGAAT
>JAOWBR010178438.1:0-10870 GCA_028571145.1 Dionaea muscipula
AGAAAGCCTTTCAACCTTGTTAACAATGCTTCAATTTTTTAGGGCCGAAGAGGATAAAAAGATTCGTTAAAGTGTGGCTAGAATGGATTTGGGCTGGGTGTTGCATAGCATGCTTCCAAAACTTCAAAGATTGTGCTGCTCGTGCCACTTATGCTCTAGCTCCGAGTATAAATTGCTTGTAAATGACAATTTGTCCATCCGAGACATTATATCATGTCTTCTTAATTTGCCTCATCACCGGTTTGTTGTTTTTAACCATATTTTAATTTTGTGGTAAACTATAGCCGACTTTTCAAGCTTTTGTTTTCAAGGAAAAGGTTTTAAGCTGATCAGCTCAATATTACTGGTATGGCCTGTGTCAATGACTAGCCATTTTCCGTTCTTTTCAGTGATTTTGCTGTTAAAATTGTTAAACTATAGAACGAACTACTAATGTATCAGTAGATAATGAGGTCCACAACTTTTATACTGGTGCAGTTGCTGTGGAAATGGCTAAGGTTGCAAATGAGGTCAAGGCTGCAGATATCAGAGTCCTGTTTGTGAAACCTTTGGTGTATTGGACTCGGTTTTTCATTGTTGTTACCGGATTTTCTCATCCTCAGATAGATGCCATAAAGTATTGGTTCAACTTACATATATACTGCATTTCTTAATTTATTATTCACTGAAGTTATATGTGATCGAATCTATGGAATTCTCTTTTTTTTCTATTGCAGAACCAAAATGAAGGATTTAGCGGAGGGAAAGTTTGGGAAAATTGCATCTGGTGACTCAAAACCCGATTCATGGACCATAGTGGATTTTGGTAAGTGATTTTTCGCTATAATCCAAATGGTCTTCATCTTTCATGGATATAGAGTGAAAAGGAAAAGCTTCTTTCTACATTTTGTCCTATTCATGATATGGTTCCACACTTCTAATGACCTTCTGCTGATGCCATGGATCATTACCCTTACATATCTATGCTCTTGCCATATGCAAATCAAAAGTAAAATTTAGCAAATTTCACATGGTTTTCTTTTCTGTTAACTGGGTTCTGCAAATGCCTTGTAGAGTTCTACTAGACTACCAGTACTAGCAACTTGGGGTAAGATCTTCTTCATAACTTGAAGCTTATATCAAAATGGATCCTGCTTGCTGGGAACTCCATAAGAAGACTGATTAATTGTGAATGTGGACTTTGTACTTGATTTGTTTGCAACCGGGGAGAAGGCAGGGAAGGAAAACTAATGATTCAAACTGGTTAAAGTTGCACTCATTCAACCTCAATACGATCTTTTTGTAATTGCGACAGTGTTAAAACACTGCGCAGACAGAAACCATGACCACGGGCGGGCGATAGAGGAGGATAAGAATGTGTTAATGTTGTTTGCAGGTGATGTTGTGGTTCACATATTTCTTCCAGAACAGAGAGCCTTCTACAATTTAGAGGAGTTCTATGGCAATGCTACAGCTATTGAGCTACCATTTGAAGACCAACAACAATTTCGCTTCTGAAACTCCAGCAGTGAATGACTGAATGAGGGGACCAAGGTCAATATCACGGTCATTCATGCAGTCGGCCTAAAAGTTCACAAAATGTCTGCCTGCTGGGCAGTACGAGGAAACAGCCGATATTGGTCGTCCATTTTTTTACTCTTTTGTTGTGGATAGTTGCACCTTTTCTGGTGGACATGATGGCAGACATGTCATGAGTTACCTGTGAAAATAACTAGGGGTGAAGTTGCAGCCTTGTATATTTTCTATTAGTAGTCAGAAACAAGGTTGTATTATTTCTTCAGAATGTCAGGTAACATTTTGTTTGAAGAATTTAACTGCAGCCTCCAAGCGAGGGAATGGAATTGGAGTAATACTGGGAGCAGTTTCCTTGGGTTTTCTCAACATTGTTGCACCGAAACTCGTTGTCTGCATTTCATTCACGAGATGGATATATTCGCACAAATTTTTAGATATTGACATGAGATAGATTTGGATATTAAGAATATGTCGTTTAAGATATGTATATTGTTTTTCGAATACGTGGACAATAGTAATAGCAGAAAGGTTTCTTGCTAGGAGTTGTTCACGTAGAGCTAGCCATATTAAGAAGACTACTACACATTTTGCATGGACTACGGCCACTTCAGCAAAAATCCCCTCAATAATTGTGAATGATAATGTCCTGATACCGCCATTGTTGGTTAGCCATTTAGGAAGGAGAGAATTCACCAACAACAAAGCGCCGAATCAACGAAGAATTAAACCAGGTTCAAGGTCCTTGGGTCCATAAATTCGGCAAATTATTTTGATCCCAATACATTGACAGAGTCTAAGACGAAAAGTTACACGAATATGTATTGCTCATACTGCCAGTTCAAGCAATTAAAAGCTCCATCTTTGATCACTACAATATGAGTACATGGGCCCATTTTCGGTGGTTTCAAAACCAAGGTTGTTGCTCTAAGGCTTCCGAGGAGGGGACCCGCTGCTGCTGCTGTTGCTGCTGCTCCTTCCTCTCAAAGGCCTGCTAAACGAGAATCCTGTTAGGGTTTTCAACCACAGGAAAATAGAAGGTATATGCATATAATCTACTGAATCGAGAAATCAGATTCGAGCCATATCCTAGTAGATAACAGCTTACAATTATGGCAATTGTGCTGCACTATAATGAATAGCCAAAAGCAAACACCAAAAAAATTGAATTTTTCTGGAGACCAAGTAAAGGGACAAACAAAATCTGCCTGACACTGAAAGTTGGATATGGCAGCCACATGCTATCGATTGGGGCAACAGAATAATGAATCCATCTTAGCATGGATCTGTCCAGAAAAGTATCCATATACAAACAAACATATTATATATTTTAAGCAAATCAAAGGATGGCAGGCTTCCATCTTCAAATCCAGATGAAAATTTTAAAACCACAGAATGTGTCGGAATAAAAGGAGTGAAAATATTGGGTTGCTGAGCAGTGTCAACCATCTTCAGTGCACGCTCTAGTCTTCTTTGAAGTAGAGAAAATCAACATCATAAAGGACAACTCATCTTAAAGTATATGCCTGCTCTGTAACTGTGGAAGTTCAGAGCACACAGTCTACGCAAATCACATGGGGAAAGGAATGCCTGGGCAATCTAGAACATCAGAGAGAGAAGGGCTAAAAACAGCATTAAGGGCAAATTAGAAAAGACATCAGAAATGTCAAAAACTCTTGGTTCTTTTTCTAATGCTTGAAGCACAGAAAAACAGACAACAATTTGGAATTTAGAACAAAAGGAATTCCTCTGAAACAAAACTGAAGCATCATCCAATCAAAGACATAAATGAGGAACCTTAAGAAAACACTGCCATAATCCAATGCATTTTGCATGGAAACTTACCCCTACTCGCCTCCACCTCCACGGGGAGGAGGGGGGGGGGGGGCGCAGAAAAACATGGCCAGTGCTACTTGTTGCACTTACAAGAACCCATATACTTTATATCCAAGTTCTAAAAGCAAAAGAAACTTCCCGATATGTAGAAAATCAAGGCCTTGTAAACACAACATATTCCACGAACAAGAACTTCTAAAAATAAATATGTCATGCGTATCTGCCAGGAAAAAGCAGAGTTTGATAAACACAATGTTATGAAACAATAACTACCAATAGGGAATGATAAAATGGAGAGAAGAACATGACCAATCATACCTCAAGAGAAAGAGAGAGGAAATCCACACATTGAGGCCATATCGAAACAATAATTCGGTACATGCGACAAGTCACATGTTAGGATGCTACTCCTTGTCTAGTTCAGTCACATACTCCCTATCATCCCACAATGAGGGCCGAAGAGAATACTAGGTTTAACTTTAACAATACACAAGTGAAGAAAAAGATAAAACATTCAGTGGTTTGTTTTTGCAGAAAAGAGGTTAAAAGAGTAATACTGTATATCCTGCCAACCCACACTGCAAGAAAACCAATCATGAGGAGATTATGAAAACTCCTAATAATATTAAAAATATTTTCTTCTTATTATTCGGGTGGAGGGGAGGGGGGAGCGAACTATTTTCCAATAGCCTTGATCAGTTCCCACTATGACTTGTGTTCAAGATTTTTATTACTTGTCAAAAAGAAAATCACCTTCTAGGACTACGGCTTTTAGATATCTTTCGAGGGGCCTGCAGAAATAGAAAAAGGAACACATAAGATGGATAGAAAGAGCATTTTGCAATAACAAATCCAAATAACTGGTATAGACCACGTATACCCTGCGTGGACTTGGTGATCCAGAGTAAGATGATGATCTCCCACGTCTAGCTGGAGGCACTCTACCTCTGTTGTATTCAGATGCTACTTGTTAAATTTTTGTCACTGGTATTAACTTTATGGAGGAAAATAAAAAATGCAAGAGGGAACGTAAATTGACATTAGAAAATGTAGCAATAAGCACAGAAACTCAAACATAGGATCAGTGTTATGCAGCATAAATTCACAAGTGATTCCGTGTCATGAAATGGCCATGGTAACAAGTTGATCACTGTTGGCAAAAGATGTTCTCACTGGCCTGACGAGCAAATCGGGAATCAACAGCTCTTCATAAGTAGAAAACAGATTTTGCTTAAAAAGCCAAAGTTGGGCTAAATATTGATACAAAGGAGGGCTGAGGTGTCATTCTGATCTCTCAAGGGATGTCACACAAACTTCTAAAAGCCAGTGATCACAGGGCTAAATAGCTCAGTGTGACAACAGCAGTAAATAGCCCAATTTAGTGCATGCATATCGAGGTGGAAGGCCCAACTCAGTGCACATACCAAGGAAAGGCTCAACTGAGCATGCAGATCAAGGTAATGCTCAGCTCATTGTAAACAGATCGAGGTGGGCTGGGTTTGGCGGTAAGTAAGGCTCAAGTGGGTTGGGCTCCCCCTACATGTACCCCACTACCAGCTCGGGCAACCTACTTCGCCTAGGGGGCAATGCTGACATATATCACAAAAGTGGAAGAATCTTCTTGGTTATAAACACCTTCACCCTTCGATGTGAAAGGATGTCATACAAACTCAAATAGCTAGTGATAAAAAGGTAAATAGCTCAATCTTAAATAGCAGTCTAGTGAGCACAAATCAAGGTGGAAGGCCCAACTCGATGCGCAGATCGAGGTAAGGCTCAACTCGACACGCAGATCAAGGTTAAAGTCCAGCTCGGCATACAGAGGTCGAAGTGGGCTGACTTTGGCGGTTAGTAAGACTCAAGTGGGTTGAGCTCCCCTATGGGGTACCTACCAGCTCGAACGATCTGCTTCGACAAGAGGTAAAACTGACGTTTGTCACATAAGTGAACAAATCTTGGCTTAAATCTTCCCCATTCTTCAAGGTGAAAGCTACATCCCGACTAACTTAATCATCAGATATGTAATCCCGAGACAGCCCTCAGGAGCTTTCTAACAATTTGTTACTTGTGAAGCTTGTGACATAAGTATGTCGTACTAGAGTTATGCGACAAACTGTTATGAGCTAAATATCACATTTGAAGTCAAATAAAAGGTAACTTCGAACTCTCTAATGGATTTTCTAAATAGGTTTCAACATGACCATAAAACCAAATATTTGGTCAATATGAATCCTAAGGGCGATTGAGCGTTGAGCTGAACAATAATGACTAATTGTTGCCCGCAATCCAACCAAGATATCATAATAAGTTATATAATTTCTACCTATATTTAATATTTCAACTCATTTAAAGTGACGCAAGCCAGCTTTTGTGGAGCTGCACAGGAATAGAGGGGACACATGTTCTTCCTTTGTCCATTTTCACACAGGAGATAATGAAAGATCATCCTTTTTCTAAATGAATCTGGTAACTAGAGCCAAGGAGTGGTGCAGCATGGATTCATTGGTTTATGAGATCTGTTATGGTTATGGAAGAGGAGTTGCCATCAAGCTCAGTAGAACCCTTATTGCATCAATAGTCTATACCATATATATCAACTGCTGGGATCAAATTATTCTCCACAATGTTCTCACTAGAGAGATGAGCAAGTAGCCATTATATTGTTCATGAAGCAGAAGTAAAATCACCAACTCGTTCGGGTTGGTGGTGATACAGTATATCAACTGCTGGGATCAAATTATTCTCCACAATGTTCTCACTAGAGATGAGCAAGTAGCCATTATATTGTTCATGAAGCAGAAGTAAAATCACCAACTCGTTTGGGTTGGTGGTGATACAGTAGGATATGTTTTACCAGCTCCTCTCTTAGATACTTGTGATTAGTTTGGAAATGATACTCTCTTAATCTCAATTTTATTTGAGCCTTGCATAGCTCTTGCCTGTACTCAAACGGTTTCTGATAGTCAGGACAACTTTACCTTCTGCCCAAAGAAAATGTTAATGGAAATATGAAGGCACTATAAAAGCTACTATCATTTCATAAGCAAAAAGACTTTCTAGACCCTTTTCCCTAACCACTCATAAGTCAAACTCTTAAGAGATTTTCAAAATTTCCCCTTCCTTTGGTATACAAGTGTAACAGGGGATTATGCAGCAACATTAGCATATAACCAAAAATGCCTTCTGCACCTTTTTTTATTTTTTTAATTAGGTAATTGCCACGTGTGAAACTCAAACCCACAAACTCGCAATCGGAGTTTCTACATCTAAGCAGTGGGCCAACTCAAGGTTGGTTAATGCCTTCTACATCATTACCTCCTAGGTGAAGCTGATCTTGAGCGTGAACGAGGAATCCTTCGAACAGGTGAGCGACTGCGCCTACGACCAACAGGAGATCTCCTAGGAGGGCTACGAACTCGCCTAGGAAGTGGAGAACTGCAAAACGTCAATGCAAATCTTAAAACAACAGCTGAACATATTTATAATCAATGAGATGATTGCACTTGATAGATTATAAGCACAAAGAAAATATAAAAGGGCTTATTTCGCAAACAAATCATATTAAAGAAAAGCAAAATGCACTTCTACAGTTCCCACCCTCTGACAAGTTCCTTTTATTAGGTATCTTTACTATTATTCTATAGGCTAGAAATGTCAAATCAAAATCAATTTGAAAGAATGGTTACTGCCAGACGTCCTCACTGATGCATCAAAACTTTTTTAGAGAGGCACGTAGACAAGGGCTAGCGGCTTATGATAAAAATAGAATCCACGCTTTAAAAACTGTAAAACTCTAGTGAAATTCATTAGAACGATGATTGGTGAAAAGTGCAGGTCTTTAATACATATGCACATGCATACCATATAAACATATATCATATAGACATACATGTATTTATCCTGTTGTGGCCATTCAAAATTAGAGTTCTTGATCTCGAACTATGTGATAATGGATTTACGGATTTACATCAAAACCGACACAATCTATAAAAATGCATTTCTTCAACCAATAGTGAGTTTATTAGGGGCTAACTGTATAAGAAGTTGCTGAAAAGTTAATTGTATCGCACATTGAAATAAAATGATCATAAACATGTAAGAAAAGATTCTACGAATCCCATGCTATTCCTTCCAAGAGAAATGATTGTCATATCTGCTTAAAGATGTTGTCCAACATGTAAATGCTGAAATGCTGACCAGAAAATAAAGTGAGTCAATAAAAGTTACAATATTAAATTCATACATAAAACAATTTTATCATCATCATTTTCTAGACCATTTCTCACTACGTGGGGTCGGCTACACGTGTCTAAAGGGACACATGCGTAGAAAATCTGACAAATTTAATACGCTGACTGTCGGCTACCTAACACGCACTGTCCTAACCTAATCAAAAGATTAGGCTTGAGCTAAAAATACTATTTGACCACACTGGGAGAGCTCCGCCACACGGATTCGTCTCTTCCACTCCATCCAATGCAAAACATCTTCTATAATAAGGTTCGCCACAAAAAATAATTTTCTACGGTGTCATAATTGTACCAAATCATTTGAACCATCATTTAGACCTATGTAAGTATTTCTATTCTTGAAATCATGCTTCATATGTTCAAACTCAAAAGCCTTGGTAGCTTTTAGCTAAGTTATGGAGATCCCTAAACCCTCTTGATCCACGTTAATGACCTCTTCTGAAACACTAACATACCTTGTACTTAACAACGCTCCTGGTAATTTAAGTTTTGCGTTGTAGAGGTAAGTCAGTTTTTGTAACCTTTCCTTTCACAAACCTTGAAAAAGAAAACCCTGAACTCAAGTGGAAAACTTCTAAAGATGCTTGTGGGGGGGTGTCTGGGGCAAGAAATATTTCAAATTTGATACATGTAAAGCATGCACTATAACTTGATCTTGGTAACAAGCTAACAAGATTTTTGAATTTTTTTTCCATTTTCTGAAGCTAGAAAACATATAAGTGCAAAGTGAATCATCAATATCTAGCACTAGAACCCACAATGACGTAATCTGCAAATACTCTCAATCAAGACATTATGGAAGGGAGTAGAGAGGTGTTCATCAACATCATCATCATTATCATTATCTTTGACCATATCTCACTAGATGTGGTCGACCACATGCATTCACATCTTCCAATCAATACGGTATAAGACATCGCCCATGGTAAGTAGCGACATTTTAAGATCACTTCTAATAACTTCACCCCAAACCTTTTTCAATTACTCCCTAATTCTCTTACATTCCACTACTATCAACTCCCCTTTCTTAATAGATGCATCTGTTGGTCTGCGTCATTAATGATTCGCTCAAAGCAGATGCCCCTCTCTCATTTTATCTATCTTATCTGCCACCGATGTCACCGCAATTTGGTTACAAATCTCCTATTTTTTATTCTCTCTTTGAGCGTGATTTTTTTTAATCATCCAACACTATCCCATACAATAAGACGAATTTAATCGTGATCCGATAAAATTTTTCTTTTAACTTCAAAGGTACTCTTCACATAAAACACCCGAGGCGACCCTCCACTTCTATCCCCCCACATTAATTCTGCTTGTTATCTCCTCGTCAATCTCTTGATTATCCAGAATAAGAGATCTTAACTACTTAAATTTATTCGTCCTACAAACATCTCATCCATCCACCACCACTTCTGAGACTCATCGCTCATCATCGCTTGAAATACATTTCATATACTTAATCTTACTCTTCCTAACCCGAGGTCTTTTACCTACTAAGGCTACAATCCATATCCCACAACTTATCTTCGACACATTCTCTAGTCTTATCTATTAAGACAATATCATCCGCGAAAAGTATACATCAAGGCGCCTCCTTACACACATTCTTCGTGAGTTCATCTAGAACTAACACAAAAAGGTACGGGCTCAAAGCTAACCCCTGATACACACCAATAATGATCAAGAAGTCACGCGTGATTCATCTTGCCGTTCTGATACAAATTATCGTCCCGTCATACATATCCTTATTTCTTACTCACTCTTCCTCTGTAGCACCCATCGTGGAGAGGTGTTCAAGGAGAAAATAAGGTGTCTAATCAACATAAATTATTAGAGACAAGAAAAACATGCGGGTATAATGCAACTTGCTCCAATGTACGACATACCAAAAGCTTTTAATTTATGAGGGTATTCAATTTAATGACCAAAATCAACAGCTTGTGTCAGTCAATTTGTAGGGACAAGGGTAGATTGGTTGTGTGCCTCCAACCATAAAGGAAAATGTAAAAACTGCATAATCTTTGTTGGGTATAGGTAGGCATTTAGCATTAGCCAATGCAGAATTGACATCTTATATGGCTAGTGACCTTGTGTCCATCTCTTGGACACAAGAAGCAACCCTACTCTTACTTTACTTTCTTTTCTTTTCTTTTGTTATTTACATAGGGAAGCATCTAGAGAAAAAGATAAATAATCAAAACTGGCAGATGGTGCAGATTAAATGCTATCTGTCCATTAAAGAAAACTAAATTAACAACTATGAAAATAATTCCACCTTGATTGCATCACAAGTAAATAAACAATGTGATGTCACTTGAACATACTTCAAGCATACAAAACTTTCTCCTACTTTACTATTTGCAAATGAGAATCGTCTAGACCTTTGGGGCCGATTGGATGCCATATAAGATGAGGTGTATTAGTTATGAAGGGGAATAAGATATAGAGGGTGTATTAGTTATGAAGGGGATATATGATATTTATAGAAGCAGGATTAAAATGTATAAAAAAATGGTTTGGTAATACAAAGGGGAGATAAAGTGGGATCCACTGTAAAAAGCAGAGAATAAAAAATATGAAGGACGCATTAGCTTTTGCAGGCCTTAAGCCTAACGAAAGCTAATACGCCTCAAACAGTGAAATAAGACGTTCCCCCCCCCCCCCTTTATATTTTTTGTTTAGCAAATGATACTAAATTATGATTTGACAACAATACACCTCCATATGAGGGTGTATTAGCTAAGGCACCTGCCTTTGGCTACAGCCAATTGGGGCCTTAGTGGAAGTTAGAATTTACCGGCGACGTGGTGGAAGCGGCGAACGTCGGCGAACAGGACTTCCTCGTACCCTTCGTGGAGAGGCCCTGATAAAGAGAAGCATTATTCATGTTTTCACAAAAACTACCAAGAATTACAAAAGGAGATGTGCACACAAACACTTCTGACCTTGCAGGTGACCTTGGACGCCTTGGGGAAGGAGATCGGCCTCTGGCTGGAGATGCAGGTCTTCTCCTGGGTGGTGATCCAACCCGCCGATAAGGGGAGTCTCTCCGTAGAACTGGTGAATCTGCACGACGACGAGGGGGAGAGTTCATGAAAAATTCATCGGAAAAAGTTCGTCGAAAAAAGATCGACGAGAAAAGTTCACTGAAAAAAATCGGAAACAGTTTGTCGGAAAAGTTTGCCGGGAAAAACACTATCACTCAAGAATGACACAATTTACTCAAAAATTCAGAAATTTATTTATGTGTATACAACTATTTACCCACA